>PVKP010018667.1:33054-43997 GCA_004027715.1 Plecturocebus donacophilus | reverse complement strand
CTCCATGTTGGCCACGATGCTCTCGATCTCTTGACCTCATGATCCACCCGCCTTGGCCTCCCAAAGTGCTGGGATTACAGGCTTGAGCCACTGTGCCCGGCTTCAGGAAAGCCATCTTGACCCCCTTCTTGCTCCCACCAAGTAGGTCACTTTCCTCTTTGGTATCCTCAAAACCTTTTGTTCCTTCTTTTATTAGAGCATTTATCTTCTGATATTTCATTTAGCTGCTTAAATAATCAATAACAAATACATAATAAAATTTCCCTCAGTGTCTCTTGCTGGATAGCATAGGGTATTTAGGGCAGCTCTGGTTTCAGTATCCTCAGTACTTGGGGCATGTCTGGCTGAGAAAAGGTGATTTGGTAAATGTTTGTTGAGTTGGAGGGATGTTTGGATGGATGGACAGATAAATTATCACAAGAAACTCTTGTGAAGGGATTTTAGACACCAGCTAGCATAATTAGGATGAGAAGTTATGATTTCTTAGCTAGATAGTTTTTATTTGTTGGACAGGAGATCTGCATATCCTGAAAATTAGGCTGCAGAAGTAGATAGGTTCTAAGCCTTGTGTTTCTCTTTCAGACAGAAGCAATGTTGCCTTAACCCAGGACAACCTGGTTACTGTAGGAGGAAATCTCACCACCGCTGCCCTATACACTCTGTCGATTCATTCTGAGACACAGCAGCATCATCCACAGGTGGCAGGCTGTGCCTCGGGACTTTGCACGCTTCGTCTTCTCTGCAAGCCAGGAATACTTATTTTATTTGAAGGAAACAGATTTGAAGAGGTGAGGTAACACTTCAACGATAATAGTTGGAGACCTCAGTACACTCCTTTCAATAATGGATAGAACAACCAGACAGAAGATCAATAAGAAAACAGAAGATATGACCCACACTGTGGACTGACCAGACCTAACAGACATCTACAGAACGCAGCCCCCAAGAGCAACAGAATACACATCCTTCCCAAGTGTATGTGGAACATTCCCCAGGATAGACCGTATGCATAGAAATCAATAACAGAAAGGACTTTGAGAAATTTACAAATATATGAAAACTAACAGCACACTACTAAACAACCAATGAGTCAAAGAAGAAATCACAAGGGAAATTAGGAAATACTTTGAGATGAATGAAAAGGGAAACACAGCATAGGAAATCTTACGGGCTGTAGGTAAAGCAGTGCTTAGAGGGAAATATATAGCTATGAATGACTATATTTGTACATAATACAAAGGGAGAAAGATCCCAAATCAATAACCTAACCTTCTACCTTAAAGCACTGCGGGGAAGAAAAAAGAACAAACTGAACCCAAAGCAAGCAGAAGGAAGGAAATAATAAAGATGAGAGCAAACATTAATGCAATAGAGAATAGAAAAACAGTTGAGAAAATCAACAGAACCAAAGGTTGGTATGTTGAGAAAGTCAACAAAGCTGACAAACCTTTAACTAGAAAGAGGTGAGATAGTTTTCCCAAGGTGACTCCAATTGCACATGGCAGAGTCAAGATTCCATGTAGGACCATCTGATGTCAACGCTGGGATTGTAGCTCCGTCTCCCACCTGGACTGGGAGTGTCTCAAGGATCAGGAGCTTGTCTTACTCATCTGTGCATCCCCAGTGCTTTGCTCTGTGCCTGGCACACGTAGGGGTTCAGGAAATATTTGCTGAAGTAAAATGAAAAGTAAACCTCCTCCCCACCCTTAGCAACCATCTGTGTGAGATGATAAATTATGCTTCCAATGCAGATCGAGCTGAATTGCACTATTTCTGATGAGAAAAGCTGAAAACAGCAAACTGCTTGTCCTTAAAAATAAACCCTTCAGCTTCAGAGATTTGGCCCAGAAATGAACCGTGTTATAGCTCAAGCCCTGAGATTGAGTTTATTACCCTGGAGCCAGGGGTGATGGAGTTTGTGACTGGAGAGAGAAACCCGATCACCTTGACATGGCCCCTGGCTGCAGAGTGAGGCCAATCTGTCCTTCTTCCCTGTCCTGCGCCCCAGAGGCTGAACACCACTCCCGGGACAGCTGGCTCTGCTCAGAGGGACAGCTGATCCCAGAGAGGTCAAGACACTGAATCTTGTCCACAGACCGATTGAACAAGGGTCCAGCAATGGCTCCCCAGCTGAGCCAGACCAAGCTCCACATGGAGTCTAGCTTCCTGACATTTCATAAGGGGTGAAATGTGAAGAATGTCGACTTTCATGAGCCCAAGTATGTGTCAGTAGGTCCTGAAAGGCTGAGAGGAGAAGTTGATCCCAGGCAGATTCTAGAGCAGGATGCTCCAGCATGTTCAGGCTGGAGTGACATGGCCAGAGTCCTGAGGGGAGGGGAGGACACAGACTGTTCACCAAATGCCATCTCTTCTCTGCTTCACGATGGCTCCGTGAGGAAGGCAGGGTGCAGGCTGCTTGTCCATTTTTCAGAAGGACAAAATGAGGCCCTTAGAAGTTGCCCTACTCAGAGCTGGTAGAAAAATGAATCCAGTTTATTGGACTCCAATGTCTTTCTGCCCCCCACCCGCCTCCCACTCTTCGGAGGCTTCCGGGGCTCTGTATAAGTTTCCCACAATAAGTCCGTGCTGCTGGGTGGGGCGCAGGCGCTGTTCACATTCGTGTGTGGTTTTCCCTGGCTTATATGCAACAGCTTCTTTTTCTCTTTTCTTAATTTAAAGGTGACTCTTCTGAAGGCCCCCAAAGTGGAATTGACCCTAAATTGAAAAGAAGATCTTTCTAGGGCAAGAGCTTTGTTCCTGTGCATTTTCTGCCTCACCAACCATGGGGAATGTGAGCTGGGGGGGAAAGTCTGTTAAAGCTGGTCATTCATTTCAGGGGGCCGAGGAGCTATTCTGAAGGAGCAAAGTCTCCTCATGCTCTTGGCCTTTTGATCTACTCAGGCTCTGTGGCAGGAAGACAGGGAGGAATCACTGATCACCCACAGCCCTCCCCGCTGCTGTGGGGGGTGGAGCTGGAATTAAAAGAAATATAAGCTTGAATTCTACTTGAAAATGAACAACCTCTAATTTTCATATCATAAAATGAGTAAAATAATATTTCTTCCCATAGAAAGTGATGAACTGGGTACGTGTACTTTAACCAGTTATAAAACTCCTTTTCTCTATCTGTGTCTCCTGCCGCCACAGTATCTGGCACACATGCACTGCTCCAAATGTTGGGTTTACAATTTTCATTTTATGATTAGAATAGAGAAATATTATCAGTGAATATTAATATAACATTTGGTAACACAGCAGTTAGGATTAGGTTCAATTACAGCAGTGCATTCAAATATGGTGCCTCAAACACAAAGGATTTATTATTTTCTTTTTCATATTAAAAAGTATATTTGGGAGTTTTCAGATAGGGTATAAACCAAAAAAGAAAAAAAAAGGTGCAGAGGCAGGCAGTCTGGAGCCAGGAGCTAGTCACGCCAGTCCTTCATCATCAGAGATCCCCGCTCCTTCTGCCTTTCCGCTTTGCCATGCTTAGCTCATGACGTCCGTCCCCAGAGATGCTGCATGATCTTGCTTGCTGCTGGAGCACAAGCCATCATATCTGCATTAAAGACAGTGAAAAAGGGAAAAAAAGGAGAAAGCCAAAAAGGAGCTCCCTTTCTGGTTGTCTTCGTTTTAAAGAGTCTTCCCATAAATCTGACGCAACAACTTCTATATACAGCTCATTAACTAGAACCTGGGGCCACAGATTCTCAAGAAAGGCTAGACTATGTAGGGTGGTTTTTTTTTTAAAGTCTGGGAAGATTGGGGTTCCATGTCTAAGCCAGAATGGAAAGTTGGATGTTGAGGCAACTAAAAATCTCTGGAGCATCCATATTACCTGTATCACGATGGGGTCATGTGACTCTCACGTCCAGGAGTGTGCATTTTTCTCACCAAATGTATTCATTCATTAGTCATTTCCTCTTCATGGAATCTGCTTGGCAAAGCACTGGACTGGGTGCCATGCACATATCAATGAATAAAGGAATAGCAGGCCCCTTTCCCCCTAGGGCAGGGAAGAAGATGGGCGAGAGAGTGCAAGTGACGAAGTAAGCACAGAGGACCCAGAGCTCCTGGCCCCGCCTGGAGGTTCAGGGAAGGCTTCTAGGTAGAGGTGAGCCTTGAAGGATGAGCAGGAGTTAGTATCTAGGGATAGGAATGCTGACATAACTAAGCAGGTGTGTGTCAGCTAGTCCACTATGCTAGCATGTACCATGACAAAAAAATTCTCAGACCCTCTGAGCAATTCCTGCTTCACTAAGATGATATGAAGAGAAAATGAGAGACTTTGATGTGCATTAATCTAGGGACCTTCTGATTACAAATGACAGAAAATTCAATGCTGGCTTAGGCAAAAAAAAAAAAAAAAGGCATGTATTTGCTCACATAATGGAGAAGCCCAGACTCAGAGAGGCCTCAGATGGCACTTAATCCGGGGTGCCACATGGTGACAAGGGAGCTTGGTCTCGCTGCCTTCTGGATTCCTTAGTCTGCTGTTCTCTGTGCTGGCTTTGTTCTTGGGCCTCATTCTAAGTCTCAGGCTCAGAGCTTTTGAGTCCAGCAAACACTGAGTGCTGCTCTCATACAAGACCCAGGATATACTGTGACAGTTTGAAGAGCTGGATTGTATGCCCACGGCTGGTCAGACCCAGATGCTCACTCCATGCATGGAGCTGGGAGCCCCACTGGGAACTAAGAGGATGAGACTGGAAGACGGTCCCTGAAAGAGATTGGAGAGCTGTGATTAGAGGGAAGGGATTGGAGACTGGGTGGCCAAACAACACACATCCACTACTAGTAGGTATTGGTTAGCATGGAGGATATCGGTGTGGACATTTACAGATGAAAATGATAAGGTTTAAAGAGGTTAGATAGCCAGCATCCACAGCAGTGAGCGGCAAGAGGTGACTGGATCCCTGGTTTATATGACAGCAAAGCTTATACTCTTACTACCTCTGCTACCTCCCAACATCCCACGGCTGGATCCCAGGCAGTCTATGACTTGGTGCTAGGGGCTGACCTGCCTGGATTCAACCGAGTTATTTGCCAGGACAGCCATGGTCAGCCAACTCCTGGTGTGATATGATATAGACGCTTGAGGGCCACGTGCGCTGGTTCATGCCTATAATCCTAGCACTTCGGGAGGCCAAGGAAGGCAGACAATCAGCCTAGGCACCACAGCGAAAACCCGTCTCCACTAAAAGTACAAAAAAGTAGCTGGGGGTGGGGGTGTGGTTGCCCACGCCTGTAGTCCCAGCAGGGGTGAGGTGGGAGAATCACCTGAACCTGGGATGTCAAGGCGGCAGTGAGCTATGATCATGCCACTGCCCTTCAGCCTGAGTGATGGAGACCCTGTCTCAAAAAAGGAAAAAAAAACACACTTGATACATCATTTTTGAATGAACAAATGATGACTCTGTCCTTAATCTGTGCTGGAAACTGTAGTGCAGTGTGGGGTTAAAATCACGAGCTTGTCTGAATTCCACAATGTCATAAGAGAAACAGGAAAAGTGAAATTTGCCCTTCTTTTTGAGAATAATGGCCACTGCTTGACACTCTTTGAACTGTCAGCGACGTCACTTCACCTCCTTTCTGAGGTTCCTTTTGCGTGTGCTGCTCAGCAGGGTCCTGGGGTCTGCCAATGCGGAGTTGCCGACAAGGGGACTAGCACAACTGGAAACTCCTTTGCATATTTCCACGTCCTGGGCTCTGGCCTTCACGTGGCTGTCCCTGGACTTTATTTGTAAGACAGCATGAGACAAGGGGCCCTCCCATGCTCACACGGCTGCCAAAGTCCCCACTCAAATGTGGCATTCAAGACTCTTTCTGATCTGGCCCCCACTCAATTGCCATTCACTAAGTCATTCAGAATTTTTGGGGTTTGAGACAGTCTCCCTCAGTCACCCTGGCTGGAGTGCAGTGGTGTCATCTCGGCTCACTGCAACCTCTGCCTCCCAGGTACAGGCAATTCTCCTGCCTCAGCCTCCCAAGTAGCTGGGACTACAGGCCGGCACCACCATGCTGGGCTAATATGTGTGTTTTTAGTAGAGACGGGGTTTCACCATATTGGCTGGGCTGGTCTCGAACTCCTGACCTCAAGTGATGGTCCCACCTTGGCCTCCCAAAGTGCTAGGAATACAGGCGTGAGCCACCGTGCCTGGCCAGTAAATATTTTTAAAAACTGTAGTGTGTGTTCAGCAATTCCATTTCTGGATCTCTAAATGAATTAAAAGCAGAGACTCAAGTACTTGTCCACTGATGTTCGTGACTTTATTCACAACAGCCAAAAGGTGGAAACAGCTCAAATGTGCATTAATAGGTGAATGGATAAACAAAATGTGGTGTATTCATACAGTGGAACAATATTCAGCCTTAAACAGGAATGAAACTCTGACACAGGCTACAACACAGGCAAAGCTTGAGGACGTTGTGCTAAGTGAAATAGACACAAAAGTACAAACATTGCATGATTCTGGTTACAGGAGGCACTGTGGTCACACTTAGAAAGCAGAATAGAAGTTACAAGGGCTAGGGAAGGGGGAAAAGGGTGTTGATGCTTAATGGGTACAGAGTTTCTGTTTGGGAAGATAAACAGTTCTGGAGATGGATAGCAGTGATGGCTGGATAACACTGTGAATGTATTTAATGCCACTGAATTGTACTTAAAAATGGCTACAATGGTTGTATTTTTATTTATTTTAAGACAAAGTCTCACTCTGTCACACAGGCTGGAGTGCAGCGGTGCCATCTCGACTCACTGCAACCCCTGCCTCCCGGGTTCAAGAGAATCTCCTCCCTCAGCCTTCCTTGCAGCTGGGATTATAGGAGCACACCATCACACCCAGCTAATTTTTGTATCTTTAGTAAACACGGGGTTTCACCATGTTGGCCAGGCTGGCCTTGAACTCCTAATCTCAGGTAATCCACCCACCCCGGCCTCCCAAAGTGCTGGGATTACAGACATGAGCCACTGCCCTGGCCGGCTACAATGGTTTTTAAAAAGAAATTCTCTCGTACAATTAAAAAGAAATGAAATGAACGCTTTAAAGAATGAAATGAAAGTTTAAAACAAACCAAAAACCAAAAAAGAACCATTGTAATGAAATGTTTATTATAAAGGGAAAAAAAAATGCCCTAAAAGTGGGTGAGAGTGTTCAGATCATTGTGTGATGAAAATGTTCCGGTATCGATGCTCTGGGTCTCCAGGTGTCAAAGTCATTCCTGTCTGATCCTAGACAGAGTGGCCTTCTGCGCAGCAGCATGCAGCTTCCCAGATGGCACACGGCTGGCCTCTCTTCACTTCCCACCTGCACTAGCCCCGGGACGGCTCTCACGCTGAGGGTGCGATCGCTCCTGGCCGTCATATTTGCTACTTAGTGGGCATTTTCAGGTCAGATCCGGAATCTGAATTCACTAAAAACTGTTGAGTTGTACACTCGAAATGGTGAACTGCATGGTGTATAAATTATATCTCAATAAAACTGTGGCTGAAAAACCTCTGTGCGCTAGGACCCTTGCCAGGTGGTGGGTAGCTAGACCAGCACCCTGGCTTCTTCCGGAATTTGTAATTTTATTTGGAGGTAGGGCAGTCCTTCTGACCTGAAAATGTCCACTAGGCGGCAAATATAACACCCAGGGGTGATCCCACCCTTGGCGCCTGCAGCCGTCCCAGGGGTTAGCGCTGGTGGGGAGTGAAGAAAGATGAGCCCTGCGCCATCCAGGAGAAGCTGGAAGCTGCCACGGGGATGGTGACGGGGAAGGCGACTCCATCTCTGCGAACAGACAGGAATGACTTGGCATCATGGAGACCTGGAACTATTGAAATGGGCTTTAAGGTCGGTGAGCAGTGGCTCACACTTGTAATCCCAGCACTTTGGGAGGCTGAGATGGAAGGATGTCTTGAGCTCAGGAGTTCGACACCAGCCTGGGCAACATGGCAAGACTCCGTCTCTACAAGAAATAAAAAAATTATCCAGGCCTGGTGGTGTATGCCTGTGGTCCCAGGTACCTGAGAGGCCGAGGCAGGAGAATCACTTGAACCTGGGAGGCAGAGGTTGCAGTGAGCCAAGACCACACTGCTGCACTCCTGCCTGGGCAACAGAGCAAGAGAAAAGAAGGAAGGAAGGGAGGGAGGGAGGGAGAGAGGGAGGGAGGGAAAGAAAGAGAAGAAAGGAGAGAGAGGGAGAGAGAAAGGGAGGGGAGGGGAGGAGAGGGAAGGGGAGGGGAGGGGAGGGGAGGAGAGAGGAGGGGAGGGAAAGGGAGGGGAGGGGAGGGGCTGTAGAGCCTAGAGGATGGAAAAGCTATCTTGACCAGTGCCTCACTTTCCTCACTGAACAAAATGATCTGAACACTCTTGCCCACTTTTAGGGCATTTTTTTCAGTCTTTTATAATTCTGGTCCGTTCAAGGCCTGTGGCCAATCAAACCACACATCATGTACTCAGGTGCTAAACTCCCTGAACTCAGAGTTAACAGAGCACCAATTCTTCCTTCAGAAAGGGACTCCAGTGTTGACAAGGCCAACCTGGCGCAGTCCGTTCGGCTTCCTGCTGCTGCGTGCAGACACCTGCCTGTTCCTCCTCGTGGGGAGAGACACCCTTCCCTGGTCCGGGGACCGAGCTGCCTCCACACAGACTCCACAGTGATTCCGAGAGTGCCTGCGTCACCACCTGCCCTGCAGGGACCTCCTCAGGACTGTGTGGCCTGGCACAAAGGTGCTAAGGGAAGTTTTCAGGGCAGCATTGAACACTCTAGAAAAGGGCTTTGTAGTCGGGCATGGTGGCATGCACTTATAGTCCCAGCTATCCGGGAGGCCGAAGTGGGAGGATTGCTCAAACTCTGGTGGCAGAGGTTGCTGTGAGCTGAGATGGCACCACTGCGCTCCAGCATGGGCAACAGAGTGAGACCCTGTCTCAAAAAAGGGGCTGGGGGCTTTTAGAAGAGAAGGAGCTGAATGGGGGTGCAGGGACCAGAGGGCAGGGGGCCTTATCTGGAATCCCATGCCACCCCTGTGCCCTGCTCATCTTTGGAGTGTGGGCTGCATCCCATGTTGTCCTGGGTGCTGTGTTCCCCGCTCCCTGACTCCCCAGCTGATCCAAGCACCACTGTTTCTGTGGCCAGCACCAGGGCTCAGACGCCAAGCGGCCCCCTGCCAGGCTCCAGCAGCCCCGGGGAGCACCACAGGATGCCCTGGCAGAGCAGAAACAGGATACCCGGCCGGGGACCCCTGAGAGGAGACCAGAGCCAGGAAATGCTTCTCCCTGCTGCAGGGACAGCTCAGTGACCTGGAAAGGTGTGGGCCGGAATGCTCATGTTTCCACAGTGACATCACCGCTGGTAGAAATCGGAGGATCAGCACCGTGAATGTCACCAATGTGCACGGTCCATGTTGTCCCCAGGGAGACCCCAGCAGCCGATGTTGTCCAGAGAGGCCCGTCTTGTACTGGTGCCACATGTGGCTGCACCAGTGGCTGAGTTCATGAAACCATGGCATCTCAAAGACCCAGAAGAAAAAGCAGGGCGTGAACCCTGGAGCCCAGGCCGCACCCTCTCCAGCCTCCAAGTCGTGCAGGCTCCTTTCCAGTGCACACTGCCAGGGACAAGAGGCTCACTTAGTTCAAGGCCATAATTCCACAGCTGGGCTGACTCTAACGCCAGGGACTCCTGTCTTTCTCCACTGCACCTCATCTCCTAGCCCCCAGGTCAGATAAGTCTCTCAGTGGTTCATGAAGTCCTTCAGAAATACATCCATCTGGGCCAGGCACTGTGGCTCACGCCTGTAATCCCAGCACTTTGGGAGGCCAAGGCGGGCAGATCAAGAGACGGAGACGATCCTGCCTAATACAATGAAAACCCGTCTCTACTAAAAATACAAAAAATTAGCTGGGCGTGGTGGCATGCATCTGTAGTCCCAGCTACTCGGGAGGCTGAGGCAGGAGAACTGCTTGATCCCAGGAGGCGGAGGTTGCAGTGAGCTGAGATCGTGCCATTATACTCCAGCCTGAGCAACAGGGCGAGACTCTGTCTTTAAAAAAAAAAAAAAGAAAAAGAAAAGAAAAAACACGCCCTTCTGGGCTTTTCTTCTCCAGACCAAAAAGCCAACACCCCTTCAACTCCGTTCCTTTAACGTGACTTAAAGGCTCTCAGCCTCCTGGTCTCTATTCTTTGATTATATTCAAATGGGAAAAGGGTGGGAGCCAGGACCAACCCAGTGCTTTAAGTAGTAAGTAGGGTCTGGCTGGTGTGGGATGGAGCAGGGTCCTCACCTCCCCACGCCTGAAGGTTCTACTTACATTAATGCTGCCTTCGGTGGCTGTAAGTATAGGCAGCTGCCAAGGCTTAAGAGCCGCTCAGCCGCCCCTCTTCCAAGTACCCGCCTCTCCAGCCATGAGGCTATCCTGCTTCCCAACAAGAACTGTCTTCTTCCGCTGAAATCTGCGGCCTCCCCTGTGAAAGACGACCCTGCAGGTTCCAGCGCATCAGACCCTCCGCGCTGATTCCGTCCTTCTTCTCAACGTCTTGTTTTCAACTCTTGAAGAACAATGGTACTCCTCATCCCCACCCGGCTTCTGACCACCTGACTTTTGGTGAACACCTTATCCTTCCTGGGAGATGCCGGTGTAAGGCTGGTTGCCTTGCTGGGAGCTCGGACGCACCCCCCACCCCTTTTTGCCCTTTTACAAGCCCCGAACAAGCTCAGACATGCTCGGGCATGTTCCCTTGTCCCTTGCTCGCACAGCCTGGTTTTCTCTTAAAGAGCCCAGTATGCAAACAAGGTGCTGCAACCATAGCTTCTTAATAACCAATAGCAGCTAAGCCCTAACAACCAATAGCAGCTAAGCCTTAACAACCAATAGCAGCCGAGTTTTAACAACCAATAGCAGTCGAGTTTTAACAACCAATAGCAGGCAAGTAATTCCAACCAATAACAAGCCAAGTCCTAGG
>PVKP010018667.1:0-32954 GCA_004027715.1 Plecturocebus donacophilus | reverse complement strand
GAGAGGAGTCCGTGCGACTTCTCCGGCCCCTCCTGTCCGGACTGCAGAACCTCACCCGGGATCCTGAATAAATTCCCTTGAATTGGATTGTTTTGGTGCTGACCTCGGTTTCCTCGTTTTATCCTTGGAAACAAACCTCACAGCCAGCACCTGAGGGCCCTGAGCAGTGGCTGCCCAACCATGGCTGGCAGCTTCCCACAGCTCCCCAAAGCCTCTCTCTTTTCATCCTGCCCCTCGGAGCATGGTGCCACCTTCTTATGCCCATGTAGGAGGTGAATTCACCTCTCGTGTTATTCTCTCTCAAGCTCTCCAGGATCGGTTCCCCATTCACTTCTGTGCTAACCAAGCACTGTCCTTGTGCAGGCCACTCTGCTGGTCCCTGATGGCAGGGCTGGGTCTTCTGTTTCACTCTGTCATCTCCAAGGACTGACCCCATGGAGAGGGACATGGAGACATCTGCAACTCATGGGAAAGCACAGAGAGCTGGACCATCCCTCCTGGGAGGGCCATGAGGGATACTCTAGCCCCGTCCCCTCTGCTGAGAGGGAGATGAGGGCCAGCTCAGGTTTTGACACACACCCGGCTGTGAACGAGCACACAGGGACTCCACCCAGGGCCGCTATGCTCTCTTGTGCTGTGTGCCCTGACCCAGGGCCTGGCCAGTGGGCGCAGGTGGGAGCAGGTTCCTCCTGCAGAGAGGGGCATCTTTTAATGTTCGCCAAATGGCTAGAAGGGCCCCATTCTCTCCCATCCAAGTCAGCGGGCCCTGATTTGATCGTTTGTGGTAGTTTCGTGGTACCTACTTTGCCAGAGCTGTTATGCCTTTGTGTTTTTCCGGTTTTTTTTTTTTTTTATTCGAGATGAAGTCTCACTCTGTTACCCAAGCTGGGCTACAGTGGTGTGATCTCACTGCAACCTCCACCTCCCAGGTTCAAGCGATTCTGCTGCCTCAGCCTCCCGAATAGCTGGGATTACAGGTGCCCACCACCACGCCCTGATAATTTTTTGTACTTTTAGTAGAGATGGGGTTTCGTGATATTGCTTTGGCTGGTCTCAAACTCTTGACCTCAGGTAATCTGCCTGCCTCGACCTCCCAAAGTGTTGGGATTACCGGCGTGAGCCTCCGCTCCCAGCCTTTTTTTTCCTTTTTTTTTTTTTTTTAATTGTTTTTTTAAAGTACTAACTTCCCAGGCAGTTTTCCTGCCAGTTTTCCAGCTTTCCTTGGTGAAGTCCTGCTCCTGTAAGTCACATAGCTATTAAATAAATGGTGATTACTGAATACCTCACAGGTGAGACCAGCGCTTCGGACCAGGAGAGCCTCTCTGCAGCCTGAGGTCTGAGGCTATCCGAGTCCTCTTCTGTTCTGCCACGTCCACCTTCCTGCCTCTGTGCCTCGGCTCAGGTGGTTGCATGGTGCAGCAGCTGGGAGACAGAGTTGGAACCAGGAATTCTCCAGACCCCAACACGGGCTCTCCCTGCAGCCCCCTCCTCCCAGCCTAGCTGGCTGGTGCAATTCTCAGCCCTGGACTTGCAGGTCGCCACCCGGAAGAAAAGCCCCTGAAGCCCCATTTCATTTCAACAGTGCAAACCTGAAGCACAGGCTGATGTTTAGCAACTGGGCATTGTCACAGGCCGTTTTTCTTACTAAATAACAAATTATAGGCACCTTTTATCAAGTGCCCTTTCTACACCAAGGGTTCTGGACTCCTTATCTGCTTTTATTTCCCCCAAATCTCTTCGAGGTAGGCTATACCACCTTCACTTTACAAATCAGGAAATGGAGGCCCAGAGAAGTTACATAAAATGTCCCAGAGTCTCGCAGCTGGTCCATATCATGGGACTGGGATTCGCACTTTGACCCCTGCGACTCGGAGCTCATGTTCTTTCTGCTCCACTGCTCTGCCTCCTTGGAAATAGTACTGATGATCATCCTTCCTCCTCCCAGTTCGGGCCCTCTGCCTGCCCAGTACAGACGTAAGTCAGGCCCCGTCCCAAGGTCCAGCCCGGTCAGGCCGCGCTAGCCACAGGCTGGTAATGGGAGCCCTGTGGGTGGGGGAGGGATGGACGCACTAATGCACTCAGCCCTCAGGCCGGAGATCAAACAGCCCAGCAGAGAGAGACGTAAATCACCCCTCAAAGAGAGCAGTTCCAAGTGACCAGTGAACTCAGATTCCCACAGACACCCAACACCACCCTCCAAGCCTCCCTGCTGCCCTGAGGGTGGGGGCCTGGGACACCCTGGGAACCCAGGTCCACCGAGCCTCACAGACCTCACCTGTACACTGAGGATTCCTCTGGGGCCAAGCCCAGGATTGCGGTCCCTGCATAATGAACACGCTCACCTTCTTTGTGAAATGGTGTAGAGTAAGCCGGTCAGATTCAGAATCTCCAGCCATTTCCTGCCTGGGTGATGTGAGGCAAGTCATTTAACCCTGAGTGGTTCTTCACTGACATATAGGGATGAGAATAGCAACGTCGTGCTGTTATTGGAGACGAAACAGATCGTGTGTGAAACCACTGATGTCTATTTGACACTAGAAGGTGCTAGCTCCCTTCCCCACTGCAGCCTTCTGCAAAATGTTTTACAACTAGTAACTCATTTAAACGTCGTAACCTTCAGCAAAATGGGTATTATCTCTGGCCTTTGAGGCATTAGAGAGGTCCCATGTGAAATCAAAGCACCGGCCCGTGTCGGTCGATAAACCGGCTCCACCTGACGCCAGTTCCCTCTTCCCTAGTTGTCTTGAGACGCTGGAGACTACACCGGTTTGTAAAAACGCTCTGGGCTGGGCGCAGTGGTTCACACCTGTAATCCCAGCACTTTGTGGAGCTGAGGCAGGTGGATTACGAAGTCGTGAGTTCGAGACCAGCCTGACCAACAGAGTGAAACCCTGTCGCTACTAAAAATGCAAAACATTAGCCTGGCGTGGTGGTGCACGCCTGTAGTCTCAGCTACTCAGGAGGCTGAGGCAGGAGAAGCACTTGAACCCGGGAGGTGGAGGCTGCAGTGAGCTGAGATCGCACCCCTGCACTCCAGCCTGGGTGACACAGCGAGACTCCATCTCAAAAAAAAAAATGCTCTGTAGAGGTGAAGCGTGTCCTTGAAAGACGACGGTGCCCCTGAAGGCCGACAGCTTCAGTGCCTGTGTGGGGCCCCTCTGACAAGGGCGGGCAGAAGGTGGTGTTGGCCCCCCACCTTCTCTGGCCCTTTGGTGAAATGCCTGCGGCTACAGAGTGGGTGGCCAGGAGATGAAGCCTTCTCTGGGCTCCCACATGGAGGCGAGTGTACAGAGAAACCTAAACCCTGGGGAGCCCCGGCCCCTTCTGTGGCCCTCACACGTCCCAGCGCTGACCCAGCAGCCCGAGCCCCCGAGCTTGCTGAGAACTGCCGCCCTGGGCTCTGCCCGTAGGGAAGCCCGTGTCTGCTTCTCATCTCCCAGCGCTGTGGGCATCCCGCTATCCTGTGAAAGCCCAGGAGGGAGGAATTTCCCATCAAAGCTGCTCGAGGAGGCCTGGCCAACATCAGGCCACCGAATGGCAGGTGCCAGGTGGTTAGCATTAATGGAATTGTCGCAAGGGAAGAGGTTTTATGGGAGGAGCGGTTGCTGACTCTGATTTCCCCCATGGCTGCCGTCACCAGGGAAGGCCCCAGGAGGTTCATCTTCAAACCCCTCCTCCACCCAGGCCCTCGCCTTGGCCACCATGCTGGGATGAGTGACATCGCTTCTCACGTGCACCATCCTCAAGCGCCCCTGGCCGGTCTCCTCCACTCACCGCAGAGCGCCCTGTTGCTCACTCCCATGTGAAGTCCTGCAGTGGTTGCCTGTGTCCTCAGGCCCCAAGGCGGGCACCGAGGGCTCCAACTCTCAGTGCGCCTGCCTCTCTCCAGTGCATTCGCATTTGGGACTCCGACTCCACTGAAGTGCCCAGATTTTGTGCTCTCTGTGCATAACTTTTCTAGAACTTAACACTCTAAATGATCAGGTGGAAGGAATGGCTGCCCGTGTGGGGCTTGCCAACCTGGCCAGAAGCCTCCTGTGGAGTCAGGAACCCTACACTAGGGCAAAGCATGTTCCTCCCCTTTCTCCTTGGGCAGCAATTCCTGAATCAAGCAGAATGCCCAGGAAGAAAGTGTGAGCCGGGCGTGATTAGACCCGAGGGAAGGGTCAGAGCCGCCTGGGCATCGTCAGTGCCAGGATAGACCGTCAGGACCCCCGTGTCCTCAGGGGTGAACAGAATGTTTCAGATCCAGCTAATTCCTCATAAAGCAATATTTGCGAGGTTTCATTATCCTATTTTGTCTACTCTGGCATATTTCCTACATTTTCCAAAATATGAAATCAAGACCAAATAAGCGGGCAGTAACACCAAGACGCCTCCTGAGACCATCTGGTCCTCTCCACCAAGACGCCTCCCGGGACCGTCTGGTCTTCTCCACCAAGACGCCTCCCGGGACCGTCTGGTCTTCTCCACCAAGACGCCTCCCGGGACCGTCTAGTCCTCTCCCTTGAGGTGAAGCTCCTCTTATTCAGATTTCATCCTCGTTTCCACAAAATAAAACCCAACCTCCTCACCCTGACTTTCATGCTCTTACACTTCAGATTTCCTTACTTCCCTGATGATGTCCCACTGTGATCCTCCCCATCCCTGCACTCTGGCCACCTGGGACACGTGCTCGTCTTGCTTCTCGAGTCATACTTCTCCTTCTCTGGGCTTCTGCTCTGGCGTAATCTGGCAGGATTTGGAAGTCTTCATGGAGACAGCATTGGAGATGAGTCTTGAGGGTGAAGCAGTAAGACCCACACCCAAGACATGAGAAGTGGAGGTGATTTAGGGAGGAGGGTGGGGGCCGGGTCACCAAAGGACATGGATGCCTCGCTTCTCAGGCAGTGGAAGCTACAAAGTGGTTTTAAGATGAATGAGACATGTCAACTTTATGGTTTACGAAGTGCCCACTGACAACTTGACAGAGAATGAACTCAGAGAGGGAAGAATAGACCCCGGGGAGAGAAATTCGGGACTGTTGCAATAGTCCAGGTGTAAGGGGATGAGGGAGGAATTCAAGGAATATTTGGGAGATATGATCAGCTGGCTTTAGTGATGCAAATAAGGGGAGGGAGAGAGACCAGAGCGTCTCCTCAGTCTTAGTGGAGTGATTGGGGTGAGGTGGAGGAACTGTGGATTGAGAGATGAAATGTTCACTATGCTTGCCTTCTGTAAACTGCCTTTCAATACAAATCTTCTAAGGGCACTGTATAAAAATGCCTGTTCTCAGGGCCTACCACAGTCCTGTGAAGTCAGAATATTTTGGCAGGAAGGGCCTGGAAATCTACATTTCAAAGTGCACCTTGGATGATTCTTAGCATCAGCAGAGTTTGAGAAGCAATACCCACTCTGGGATGCCATGCCGCCGATTTAACCTGGGACCTCCTCTGAAGCTGTGAGCCCCCTGAGGCCAGCAGCTGCCTCTTCGTCTTTACTTTCCTAGATCCCAGCTCAGGGCAGCAGAGCCCACGGTCAGTGTTTGCTGAATGAATGAGCTGATCTCCAAACCGTGACGGATCATTTCCTCTTATAAACTGCAGTGAATATCAGCTATGCCTCTGACTGTGGGGTTGGCTGGTCAGTCCTGTTGTACCATTTGTCCAAAGTGGATTCAAACCCTCTTATTGCCTCCCATCTGCCTATTAGGTTCAAAAGTTTCCTCCAGGGTAGCAGTCTCGTGTACTCTATAATTTCAAATGTGAACGACTAGAGGCTACTGCTTTTTGGTTTTTAAGTTGAACAATAGAGAAAAATAATTGCACTTTTGTTTCTTTAATAAGAGAGGAAATGTTACCAATAGCAAGGTCTTCAAAAGGCCACTTCGCAAACTAAAAATTTACTTGAAGGCACACACTCTTTTGCTGGAAGCCAGGCTTGGTATGTTTCTGATTACGCTGTTGACCCTCACCCTGAAAATCCTTTGTAGAAGGGCCTTTTTTCTAGACAACCTACTGATGAGCAAATGATCTAACAGATTTCACACCACATAAATTTGAGCCTAATAAATGGCTTCAAATTCAGAGCTCCTAATTCTGGTTTCAGAGAGGTAGTTCCCTTTACAAAGGCAATCATGTAGACAATTAATAAATGCACACACGGCCCCGGGAAAGGGTGAATTCTGTCCCAACCCCCGGCCTGAAAGCAAGCTCTGAATGATTGGTGTTGTGAAATGTAGATTTACCTCAGGCTTCTTGTTTTGGCAGAAGACACGGCCGTGGTAAGTAAGCCTCACTTGATCACGGATGTCTTCTTCCCTGTCCCATACAGTAGCCACTAGACACGTGTGGCTATTTAAATTAAAAGTATATTAAAAATTAAACTGTGGCACTGGCCTTTCGTGGTACTGGCCACATTTGAAATGCTCAGTTGCCTCATGCTGTTAGGAGCCACTAAATTATAGCCCAGGATGGGAGATTTCTATCAACTCAGGGAGCTCTATCGGACAGTGCTGGTCCACTATTTGGGCAAAACGTCTTAGGGTCCAGATTGCTTCTGTTTTATTCCAGTTATTGGTAATGGTCTCTCCCAACTCCGGGACTGTTTTATTGCATTATTCTATAGAAGCAAAATGAAGCAAAGTTTGCACTGAAGAAAAATAGGAATTAAAAAGAAATCCCATTGTTCATGCGAAGAAAGGGAATTTTGTTGTAAATCTGCTGAGGAGCTTGTTTTCTTTCAGCTCTTCGCTATTTTGGTAGCATATTTACAGCTCTGGGGGATGAACAATACCAATTATTTGGGGCTGGAAAATAAGATCTGTGTTCTCATCCCAGTAAGATCATTCCTCTGTCTGAATTCACCAGGTGATTGCTCTGGCTGTGAAGGGCTGGCATGTATCAGAGACTGTTAGGGGCAGCGAGGGCCCTGGACATCCCAGCATCCACAACTTCATGCAAGGGTGGCAAGGGCAGCCATGGGAGACTGCGCCAGGGCCGCGAGGCCAGGAGGTAGCAGAACCGGTCCTCTGGCTTCCTCCTCACTGCTTGTTCTTGGCAGGCAACATGCAGCCTCTTCCAGCTCTTGAGCTTTGGTTGATTTCCCTGTAAGCTGGAGGAACAACTTGCCCCTGAACTATGGACCAAGCTCATTCAATGCCAAGCCAAACCACATGCTTATGGGATTGCAGAGGTTCTGGGAGATGTGGCCCGAGAGCTAAACCTTTGTGGGTCATCCCTAAAGTTGGTCTTTTCCGCTTCTCCAATGGGAGATGGGCTTTGCCTCATAAGATGAAGGATTCTCCGAACATGAGGAGAACATTCAAATTTGGGGCAGCCCAAAAGAATGACAAATGTCCACCAATCTTCATACACAGATGAGACTCACATCATTTCATCCCAGCCGTCACTTGCATGGACTTCTGTATATTACTGTCTGTTTAACATCTTTGTTTGTGGGGTGGTGGGGATGCTATCTTAAAGATGTCTTAAACCTAACGTGTCCCAAAACTGAACCGATGATCACCCTTCTCAAATCTGATGCTCCCCAATATTCACCATGTTAATGAATAGCACCTCCATTATCTGAGTTAAATAAGTCCAAAAAGTCCTTGGAGTTACCCTTGACAACCTCCCACCTCTGCCTTTCCATAGCCAACTCATCACCAAGCTCTCCTGAGTCTGTTCATTTCTCTTCATATCCACCAATACCTTGGTCCAAGCCACCATTATTGCTGACCTAGGCTATTGCTACAGCCCCCTGATTGGTGAACTGGTGCCTACTGTTCCTCCCATCTCACCCCAATGTATTCTCCCCATTGAAACCACAATCATCCCTGAAATGAAATCTAACCTTGACATTTCCCTGTTCACAATTCTTCTATGACTTCCATTGACCTTAGGAGAAAGTCAAAGTTCCTTAATTGACTGCAAAGCTTTACATGGCCTGCTCCTTCAGTCTCACCTCTCAGCACATCTTCTCCCTGCTCTCCTTTCAGATATGTCCCACGACACTGGACAGTCTCTCACAACCTTGCGTTTCTTTCTCCAGTAGAGTCTTTGCTTTTTCTTCTTCCCAAATCACTCATTTCCACCTTTCAGTTCTTGGCCTGTTAACTCCATTCACCCTCCCTATCTTAACTCAAGCCTTACTTCCTCAAGTAAGTCAAAATCAAATCCCCAATACAGGTTGTTAGAGTACCAGGGACCTCTACTTTAGAGCCACTGTTAGAACTGCAATGTCACATTTATTTGTGTGACAACTGGACAAACATCTTTCTTCCCAACTAGGTAGTAAGCTTCATGCTCATAGGAATCATGCCTCTGTCCTCAGCAAAGAACCCTTGGCCTGGTTCATAGTGAGCACGCTACAGTATGAAATGATTGAAGGAGTACTCAGTACTGCATGACTGAGTAGTCTACCTGGGTTTGAAGATGGGTTCCACTACTTCCTTAGTTGTGTGAATTTGGATAAATCATTTAGTCTCTCTGAAACCCAGTTTCCTAATCTATACAAGAAGGATAACCTAGTATCTACCTCCCAGGGACTCATGAGGATGTATAAAATACTGGGATTGAGTGCCTGGAGCAGTCACAGTGTCTGGTACACGGTGGGTATTCAGGAAATGGTGATTGTCATCATCCAAATGTCTCTCCTATTTGGGAATCTTTCCCATGGGTAATCTAGATATCCTACTCAATATCTCTATAAAGTGTCTGTTTGCAACCAAAAATTCTATATGGGATGTAGCTCAAGTCCAGACTCACAAAATAAAAACATCAAGATTCAAACTTAAATGACTCCTGCTTCTAACATTTTTTGAGTGCTTACTATATGTCAAGAGCCATTCTGAAAACTTTACAAACATTAATTCCTTCAATTCTATGAGCACATCAGCCCTATGAGGTGTGTACTATTATTCTTTTCTTATGCAGAGGAAACTGAGACATCGTAAGGTTGAGTAAGTTATCCAAGGTCACACAGCCAACAAGTGCCAGAACCAGGACTCAAACCTAAATGGTCCTAAAAGGTCCTTGCTTTTAATCATTCCATTCTGCTATTTTATTTGGGTTTCGTAGAATTTGCTCCCAAAGCAATGAAAAGGTGAATAAACAAAATACTTGTAACATGTCGTATAAACCATCCCCCAATCATAAGATCCAAATTATATAAAAGTGGAAAATTTACATAAGCTTGTCACTCGCATAGAAGAAAGACATGAAAATAAGCCACAACACAATTATCTCTGAATGATAGAATTTTTTTCTTATTTTGTTTCTCACCTATTTCCTACATTTTCAATACCTTAAAATGTATTGCTATTATAATTTAAAGAAGCATAAACATTATTTTTCTAAAAAGAAAAGTAAGTGAATTTCTAATTAGAAAAAAAGAAAAAGGAGGAAAACAAAAGTACAAAACAGGGAAATAAGAAGAAGAAGTGTGGATGATGCTTATCCACCCAAAGCATTGCTCCAGGAGACCCGTGTTTGGGGACCTGTGCTCCAGGCCCATGAGGCAGCTGGAATTCCCATTCTTCGGCAAAACTCTCTTGGAATTTTCAGTAATAACCTTGGGCCACATTTAGCCCGCTCAGCATTGAGCAATAATAGGTCGTAGCTGAGCCTGAGCTCTCTGTCTTTATTACAGTGGAAAATCCCTGGACTGGGATAGAGAAGATGTCTTGGGCTCTAGCCTGAGGTTGGCTGGCCGCTCACAGCATGCCTTGGGGAGAATCTCTAGCCCCTTCATCTGCCAAAAAGCAGCAGCCATATCTGCTTGATCACCCTTTACATCTGCTGTGAGCTGCAGGCATATCAGCAAATCCTCCTCTTCTAAGTGCTTTACATAGCTTGACTCATTTAAGCCTCAGGACAATGCTGTAGGTTAGATATTATTATCATTCCAACTGTACAGATGAAGAAACTGAGGCGCAGAGCAGTTAAATAACCTGCCCAGGGCTATAGAACTAAGTGTAGAACTAGGATTCAAATCTAAGGCGTCTGACCATCTATTGAGTTATATGTGGCCATAACCACTACCGGGGGATATCTCTTAGCATTGATGAGATACGGTATGGAAAAGCATTTGGAACAATTCAAAACACTGGATGAATGTAAGTTGTTAGTTTGGGGCATTTTAAAGGAAGTGACTTCTTGGGCAGTGTTTCAGAATGGCTAGTAATTAGAAAATAGGTATAAATCTAGAAAGTGCTGAACATAAATAAACCATTTCCATCTCTCATTGAAAACAAGTGTCCACCAAGGACACAGGAGAGTCCCCAAACAGGAAGAGATACTCCTTATTCAATAATGTGGTGGTTTTGTGTTTATATGTTTGGCTCCAGTAATCTGCCTTTCGGACAGTAGATATATCATGTAATTAGGTTTATGAAAGTGGCTTGGGCAAAGCGACCTTGAAACTCATTTCCTCCCTCTGTCCATGCATGTCTCTATTCATCCATGCATCAAGCAGAAATTTGGTGCAAGTCCTATACTTGACCCATTCTTCAAAGTTGGGTTAGTTGCTCTGATGCGGTATTGTTTCTAAGCCTCCTGGGTGGAAGAAACCTTAAAAGGTCACCTGCTTCACTCCTTCACCCGATTACCCTCTTCCACCTAAACTCTCCCCAACAGACAGGATGAGGTTCTGTTTGCAGGGACCTCCAGGCAAGAGGTGTCTCTGGCCTCTCCCTGGGAAGCCCTCATCAGCCCCTAATCGAAATGTTCAGGGTCCGTGGGAGAGCTAGCAGAGTCCCGCTTATCAAGGTGGGATTTATTTACTTACTGTCCAAATCATTTCACATCGGATTGGTTTGTTGCTCCCTCCGCTCACCGGCTGGAGAGCGGAGGTGACAGATCACACCACTGCTTATTTAACCAACCATAAACAGGACTTGAAAGAAGGGAGTTTGCTGCACATAGCTCATCTTTGGAGAATCTGATGTGCATCAGGTTGATGGCAAACTTCTGCTCATTATCTGAAGACATTTTTTCCACCTTTTTTCTTTTTCTGTTCCCAAAGGAAGATGTTTACTTCAGAAAACTCACTAGGTTTACCCCACTGAGAAGAGAAGAGGGTGGATCTAAGCCAGAAAATTGCTTCCAGCCCCAATGACCTGGGCTGTTGAAGGTTTCTTTCCCACCGACATGGGCCTAAGGATAGCACGCAGTTTACTAAATTGTATGTCTCCCTCGGTCTATCCAATTTGCTGAAACCTCCTAAATTAACTGTTTTAATGGCATCGTTGATTATCTACAACTTGGACTGCAATACGGCTAGGTAATAGTGGAGCTGTAGTATCTTAATAAAGGTTGTGATCTCTATGGCATTCAGGGGAAATATGTCCCACATTTCATGGAGTAACTTCAATCTAAAGCGTTTTGTTCTTTTTTTGTTCTTTTTCTCATTGTTCCTCCTCCCAACCTCCCATTCCTGTCCCAACACCACCAAATAAGAGATTAAATGGAATGTTGACAGCTTATACCAAGCCAAGAACTGTGATAAGTGTTGAGATTTTAGAAAATATGTAATTTAATTAGCATAACAACCCTACGCAGTTGACATGATCATTACAGGTAAGAAAGCAGAGGAGAAGATTGGCTGTATGTTTTGCTTAATCGCACTGACACGGTCAGTCATGCAGTTGGTTTCAAGCCCCAGTCCCACGGCGCCAAAACCTGGGCTCCTGCCTCTGTCTCGGTCACATCTGCCAGACTGTGGGATGACTGGTGACTGGGGAGGTAACGTGCGGGCCCCAGCGGCATACACAAGCAAATGGGAGGAGGGAGCAAAGTGGTGGATGTCCAAGAAGCTAAAGGAATAAATTAAAGAGAAAAAAATTAGGATAAAAATACAAAAATTAGCCAGGCATGGTGGCATGCCTGTAATCCCAGCTACTTGGGAGGCTAAGGCAGGAGAATCGCTTGAACCCGGGAGGCGGAGGCTGCAGTGAGCCGAGATCGCGCCATTGCACTCCAGCCTGGGCAACAAGAGCGAGACTTCGTCTCAAAAAAAAAAAAGAAGGTGCTGAGGGAAATTACCTGGATTATGACAATAAACCTAGATAGAAGGTAAAATAATAGCAGAAGAAAAAATGGATAACCCAATGCTTTGCTTAGTGACCATTCTCAAGAGAAACTCTTGAGAGTTTCATTCCCATTGGAAGGGACTGAAAGTGAGGTCAAAGACACACAGGCAGCAATGCAGCGTGCACACATGCTTGCTTTTACCCTTTTCTAGAACCAGTGAATGTGGTTTTAATGTAATCTCCCCTTTTGGAGGAAAAGAAGCCCTTTTGGTTAAGAACAAATGTGATAGCATTTTGTCTGTGCTCACACCAATGTCCCTGGGGGTGCATGTGTGACGCGAGAAGCCGTAGGTTTCCTGAACGACTGAGGCCGGTGGAGACACCGGGGGTCCCCTTCCCTATGGACCACCTAGATGCAAAGCTGATCAGGCCCTTGACTCACCTGCTGTGTGGCATTGTTTAGGGAAAGTCCTTTAACACTTGCTGAGGCCTTCCTGCGGTCCTGGGAACTCTCACCATTTCTTGTGCATTCTCAAATGATTGGGGTGATGAAAAGAATACAAATGATCCATCCCATGGTCTGAAGGGCCAGGTTGCAAAGGCCTGATGCACATACTCAGCGTGAGCATAAATCCCTTGGTTTTCTCCTCTGTCCCTAGAATGAGAACAGTAGTCCCTACGCTGGGTGCCTGTGAGAATTAGGCATAGTCCATCCTCAGCAAATGTGAGCTCGCTACTACCCTACAAGAGAGTTAGTCAGGGTCTTATCAGAATTTGACATTTTGAATGAAAAAATGTTTCTGTGTTTCTCTACTTTCTACCAAATATGAAAAAACATAGCAAACAGTTTGGTGGGTCCTTAAGAAGTTAAACATAGAATTACGATATGCCCCAGCAATTCCACTCCCGGTATCTACCCAGAAGAATTCAGAACAAAAACTTGTCTAGAAATATTCCCAACAGGCCTAGTCACAATAGTTAAAAAGGTGGAATCCACTCAAATGTCCAACTGTCGAATAAACAGCCTGTGGTGTATCTGTGCGATGGAATATTATTCAGCCATAACAAAGAGTGAAGTGAAGGCATGGAGGGCCTTGAAAAGGATGCGGGGTGAGAGTGAAGACACAAAAGGTCTATTCTGGAACAGCCAAATCCTTAGGACAGAAAGCAGATGAGTAGCTGCCGAGGGCTGGGCAGAGAGAGAAAGAGAGGGCGGCCACCTTGTGGGGACGGGGTTCCTTTTGAGACGATCATGTTCTGAAACCAGATTGCATGAAGGTTGTACAATGTTATGAACGTACCAAACGCCACGGAATCGGACACTTTAAAGTGGTAAAGTGGATGTTGTATTTGACGATGATATTTTTAGAAGTGATAGCAATGACGGCTCTATGTCATCCTGCAGTGTCTTTGTGAAGAATGCCGTTTGAGAAATCTGCTGCAGCCTTCTTGGATGACACATGGCTGTGTAAAGATGTATTTCTTCCCCGGCTTCACCTTGTACTGGCTCCCGAGGCCCACCCGTCGGGTCTCCACACTGCTAGACAAAGCCCCTTTCTTGTTCCGTGGTCAGGAGGAGCTGAGGGCACCGTGGACGCGTAAACACAGGCAGGAAGGCTGGCCGCCTGAAAGCTTCCAACAGCCCCTTTCTGACAAGTGAAAAATGTTGGTGACTTGAAGTCACAGGGCCAGGCTTTTAACAACCCTCCGCGTATTTATTTAACCCAGTAAATACGTTTATTAGCAAGGCCGCCTCCTTTGTAGGGCAGGTAATGGATTCCCCATATGTTTCTGCTTTGCAGGCCGGGCCACAGCGGCTCACACCTCGCTCTCCTCCGGCCTCCGAGGTTAAGACCTTGGTGTGTTGCCACTTTCGGCCTCAGCCCCTCGTGTGTGTAATTACAGCCATTCCCAGAGAGAAGGAAATCCCCGGGCTTCGGCCGTAACTAGCCCCGGCGTTACACTACCAAAGGGCATGTCTCGGAGGGGGACGCGGGGGTCATAAAGCTTTCACGTTATTAACTTTTTCCTTCTGCAAGAAGCCTGAAAAATACCATCGCACCACATTAAAGGCCGCATGTGAGAGCCGCCACCGTCTAATGAGGGCTCGGACCCCCGGCCACATGCGCGGGCTTTGGGGGCCCCTTTTAACTCAGCCTTGATGTCGTGCCAGCCCTGGGGGTGCGGCCATGAGGCAGGGAGGGGGTCGGGCTGTGCCCACCTCTGCTCGGGGCTGAGGTTTGCACCTGACTCAGGGGACACAGGCCCAGACAAGCAGGATGCCACCCAGGGCCAGCAGAGGTGAGCGAGGGCCTGGGCCTCAGATGAATGAATGAGCAGGGCTCCTCTCCTGGCCTTTAAAGCCCTGTGTGGAGCGGATAAGGAAGCAGCAGGAACAGCCAGAGTGGCCAGGGGGAGGACAGGTATGTCTAGCACTGGGCTGCCCACATGAAGGGGTGATGAGCTACATCTGGGCTGAGGACCCCCTAGAGCACGACGAGGGAGCTGGGACCACCAGGGTGAACGGCAGTGTCACCAAAGACACAACTTCCAGATCTTTCCCCAAATCTCAGGCATCCTACCCCACAGGCCAATAGAAAGATGTTTAACTGTGTTAACGTGTCTCGAGGTTTTGAGGCTGGGTGAGAGTTCTTGCCTGGGCATTCCAGGGAAACCCAGTGGTCATGCTTATGCATGGAGAGGTTGTGGGAAGATGTGGGACTGTAGGAGATGACCTCCAGGCCTGTGCTGAGAGCTCGGTGGGCCCCTCTGCTCTCTCTCGGGGCCACCGTCTGGGCTCCCTCGTCCACACTGAGAGGCTGTGTGTGCTGAGAAGAGCTGGGGGCAGACAGGAGTCGGGAATCAGGGTGAGGAGCTCTCCTTCCTTCTCAGACCCTCCCACCCTTCCCCAGCACTGGGCTAGGAGAAAAGTGGGCACAGTCCCATGGAGGGTGGAGGAAACTAGCCTAGCCCCTAGAGTTTGCTTCCTGGTCAGGGGATTTTGCCTTCTTCTGGTCCTCTGATCTGTTGGACCATTTGCAGGCACCCTGCCTGGTCCAGGGAGACTTCACCAGCCCCACTCTTGGAAATCTGTGTCTCCTGTCTGAGAGCTTCTGGGGATAGGGGCCGCTTTCTTATTTGCTTGCCCACCATAGTACCGAGTTTATGGCCTCATCAAAACAGGCCCTGATCTAGAACCGCTGTGTGTAGCTGTGTAGGTCGGACACGGGCACGTTCCTGGGATCGTGAGGTGATTGCGTCAACTATGATGTGAATGGAGCCCTCGCACACACCTACAGCGTCCCACAGCCATGCAGTATGAAAGCCCGGCTGATCTGTCCAAATTCTGGCATGGGAGAGCTCGCAGTGTCCACTGCACAACCAGTGCACAGATGTGGAGACCAAGACGCAGGGAGAAAGGGTTCAATTGGTATTGAATTTGCCCTTGCAATTAACAGAGCACGTTTGCACACCTAATCTCATTTGCTCTGTTCGTGAGAGCACACAGGTGTTTAGAATCCTATTTTACATATGGGTAAAGTGAGAACTATCTGGGCAAGGGACTTGCCCAACTGCATGTGGGCAGGCATGGCAGCGCCTGGACCAGGGCCTGGGTCTCCAGATATCTCCTTTAATGGTCTTGCCACAAGACAGTGGGCCACCTGCGAGACTGCTCGACCCATCCCCATCTTTTGTAGGTGAAGGATCTTTAGGCATTTCTGCATCATCTGTATCTGTGTACCCCTTGGAGGTAGCTGCTCTCCTCAACCTCAACAGATAATTCTGGGTTCAAATGTCAACTCTGCTAGCTGACTCCTTGTGGGCAAAACACTGATTTCATTGTCCATTTATTCATTCAACAGGTATTTATTGGTGGTTGCTGCGTGCCAGCCATGGCACTGGGGATGTCGTAGTAAACAAAGCACACATAAATCCCTGCTCGTGAGAGCACTTTGTACAGGTGTGAGCACACAACAAGAGCTCAACAGTGCTTGGTTAGAGTCTGCAGCTTTGATCTTCATCTGCCCATTATCCTGGTACTCTGTGGGGGCAGTCATGCTGTGAGCTCTCCCCAGAGAGCAGAAGAGGCACTCAAAGCCCAGTTCTGGAGAGCCTCAGCCCTTGGAGCTGGCAAGGGAGGCGTGGGAAAACCACTCGTCCATCCCGTGCTTACATTTCCTGGGCCGGGGTGGCTGAACATTGCATGCTTGAGCTAGTGATAACGTATTCCACCACTAAGTGCTCTGAACATCAGTGCTTGTCTAGGTGAATGATTTTCCCTATTACAGCAAACCTTTCCTGTACCAGGCACTGTGCATTGTTTATTTATGGGGTCACCAAAGGAAGAAGGGAGTTGCCAGTTTTTCTCCTATATGAGATGAGTGAGGTGAACTTAGGGACAATCCACAGAGGGATGGCAATCATTCCATGTGTCTGTGTGAATCACCTCAAACGGTGCTTGGCACATCGTAGGCAATAAGAAAAAAATGCTACCTGTTTTTATGTTTGTTATGATTGGAGACATAAAATTCCAATCATGGAGGGAACATGTCTTTGCTCGCAACAGACTCAAATGTCTGCCAAACTGCTCTGTTATGTTTTCTGAGAGGGACTTCACAGGTGAGATCTAGGATATTAAGGCTTGGTGGTCTTGGGGTAAGCTTCCCCCCAGCCCCACCCCACTCATACAAATACTCATGGCAAAACTCTGGTCTTCATTAATCTGGAACAACCTCTGACTTTTCCAGGAAGCTTTTTTGACATTTCAAAGGAAGAAATCAGAACAGGCACGCTGAGGCATCTAGGCTAAAGTTCTCCAAGGCGGCAGCTGTTTGCCTGTTTGTCTATCAAGGGCTGCATGTTGGCACAGTTGAGGTTTGGGAGTCGAAAATTTGTGGGTAGCAGCGAATAGGTAAATGCACGGAGCAGCTTCTTAGAAGTGTGCTCAAGAAGAAAAATACTAAATTCAAGTGAAAAAACTGACTTTCTCCTCCAATGCTCCTCTCATGCTTAGGCTGGATCCAAATTACTTTAGAAGTAAGAGAAGGTGAGGCATTGATGCCTTTTAAACTATTAAAGGGGCTTTGTTTGAACTCTCAGGTGCATACAGAGAATGACGCAGCTTCACCGCATGGAGGAGAATCAGACATTAACACAAACAATTTCAACCTGCTAAGCGGTGGGTCGGACAGAGGTCTAGGTGTTTGGGAGCAGAAAATCCTGGCTGGGATATGTAAGTTGCTTTGAAAGCCAGTGTGAATTTGTTGTCAGAAAAGTGGAAAAGACACTTTAGGCAAAGGGAGGAACCAGTGCATGTGTATTTTGTATAGAGGAGCCTGATGGGACTGGGGGCCGCTGGCTAGGACGATGTGGTTTAGACGGAGATAGCAGGGAAGAGCCAGGTAAGGAAGACCTCAAAGGATTTGCTCTAACAACTCCAGTTGCTGGGCAAGTATTGAGGATTTTTTTTTTAGGTAGGGTACGTAATAAGATGTGTGTTTTAAAAACGTAAGTGAGAGGCTGCTTCCACTGTTAATCTGGTGTGATAAGCGAGAAAGCCTCTGTCAACAACAAAGATCTAAGTGTTGGCCGGGCGTGGTGGCTCAAGCCTGTAATCCCAGCACTTTGGGAGGCCAAGGCAGGCGGATCACGAGGTCAAGAGATCGAGACCATGGTGAAACCCTGTCTCTACTAAAAAAATACAAAAATTAGCTGGGCTTGGTGGCGCGCACCTGTGGTCCCAGCTACTCGGGAGGCTGAGGCAGGAGAATTGCTTGAACCTGGAAAGTGGAGGTTCCAGTGAGCAGAGATCGCACCACTGCACTCCAGCCTGGTGCCTGGCAACAGAGCGAGACTCTGTCTTAAAAAAATAAAGAAAAAAGATCTAAGTGTTAGCGAGCAGCAAGCTGACAAAATATTTCCCACGCCATGACAAAAGCACGTACAAAGGCGGCCGCAACGTGGCTGGGTTTGGAACGCCTCTCCCTGTCCTGTCTGGGAGTGAGGCTGTTGTATCTCTCCCCTCCTCCGGGGAGGCTGTCTGTCCTCATAGAAGCCGCAGGTCCAGTATTTCTGTGCTTGAAAACCCTGCCCTTGTCCACCCCAGGCGGCTCACAGCTTTCAGCAGAGGATTACTTAGAATAACAAGTTAATGACTGTCCTTGGATTAGCTGAGGTTTGCTGCTAGAAGCAGGCGTGCTCAGAGTTCATTTCACTCACGTCTGACAGGGGTGAGCTGAGAAAACATGTTGCAAATTCCATCCTAGGAAAACGAGAAAAGAATTCTTCCCTATGTCAAAGCAGCATCACTGGAAGTGTGTATGAAAAAACGGAGCTTCCTTTAAAAACCTAAATGCATTTTTTACCATCTTCTGAGTGTGGCAGAGTCTGGGTGGCAGACCTACCTGGGGAAATGATGAGTGGGCCAGGGGCTGTGTTGTTCTTAGGGTCAAATGATCTGGGGCCCCACAGGAAACAGCTGGGGGTTTAAGTGTGAACCTGGAGTGGGGAGACATGGATCAGGGGTGGAGTCGGGGGCAGAGGGAGACAGAGGAGAGGCGCCGCTGACTCTTCTCAGTCAACACCAGAGACCACCAACAGCCCAAGCTTCTAGCAGCTCCCTGCTCCCAGCCCTCCAGCCAAGCCCATCTGATTCTCTTCTAGGTTCTGAAGGTGTCTATGCTCACTCATTCATTCACCCAATAAACATTTGATGTCCTGAACTTACTAGGGGTCTGTTGGGAAAATCAAATGGCACAAAACCTCTTTGCCAAATGCCAAATCTGGAGTCTGAAAAGTCCTTCAAGGGCACTGTTCACTATGGAAAAAAATATATAGAAATACCATGAGTCAGGGAGTTATGCATACATGTACAGCCTGTCTTTGTCTTAGAAAAGCTCCAGGGCAGCGAAGAGACTGAGTCCGCTGGTGTTCTAGGAGCTGGGAGCAACTAGACCTCGACCCTGCAGGACAAGGAGGATGTGGAAAGGGGAAAGAAGTCAGGCAGGGAAAATAGCAACACCTCACCTTGCTTGCTGGGAGCCAGCCATGCCACCTGCTGTTTTGAATTTTTGAAGCAAGTGAGGCGAGTCCTACTCTAGGATGGAGGTGGAGCAAGAATTCTGATTCCTTCCTCCTTGTAGGCACCATGATGACAAAGGTTAGGACTTTTTTTACTCTTAAAATATCAGTTTTTCATAAAAGCTTTATTAATTATAATTGCTGTACAAAAACTACACATATTTAATTTGCACAATTGAATTAGTCAACACCACACCCATGATGCTATCACCACAACCACCATAATGGAAATATCCGAAATCTGCCAAACTTTCCTTGTGTTCCCCCCACCAAACTGGGGTGGTGGGGGGGGTAAGAATACAGCATGAGATCTACCCTCTAAACAAATTTTAAAGTGCACAATACAGTACATTAAGTATAGGCACTATGCTGTATAGCAGATCTCTAGAACTTACTCATCTAATAACTGAAAGTTTATGCCCGTTAAACAACTCCCCATTTTCCCCACCCATCAGCCCCTGGCAACCACTATCGTATTCTCTGCTTCTGTGAAATTGACTACTCGAGATGCCTCCTGTAAGTGGAATCCCGCAGCATTTGTCCTTCTGTGAGTGGCTTATTCCATGGAGCACAGTGTCCTCCGGCTTCATTCATATTGTTGCATATGGCAGGCCTTCTTTCTTAAGACTGAATAATATTCCACGGTGTGTCCAGACCACATTTTCTTTATCCATTCATTTGTCAAGGGGCATGTAAGTTGTTGCCACATCTCAGGTATTATAAATAATTCTGCAATGACACAAGAGTGCAGAGATCTCGTTGAGTTCTTGATTTTAATTCTTTGGGAGATATACCAAGAAGTGGGATTGCTGGATAATACGGTAATTCTATTTTTAATTTTTTGAGAACCCTTCATCCTGGTTTCTAGAGCTGCTGCCTGATTCTATACTCCCACCAAAACTGCACAAGTGTTCTAACTTCTCCACATCTTTGCCAACCCCTATCTTTTGTCTTTTTGTTCATAGTCACCCGAATAGGTGTGAGGTGGTATGTGACTGTGGTTTTGATTTGCATTTCCCTGATAATTAATGATGTTGAGCATCTTTTCTTTTATCTAGTGACCATTTGTATGTCTTTGTTGGAGTGGCTCAGAGAGGTTAGGTGGCTTGTGAAAGTTTTAGCTCAGTGGCCGAGTGGAGACCTGAACCCAGCTGGTGTGACGCTTGTCCATGATCCTCTTTACTTATCCATGAGGAAGGGGTCTTCTGGATTGAGCCAGGATGTGACCTTAGGGAGGCAGTGGGAGATAAGGCTGGGGGGCCCTTCAGCTACAGCCATAGGCCTGGCCTGGAAGGCCCCACAGAAGAATCGCCAGGGATGCAGTAGGAAATGGGGATTTCCAGTCCCCGCTAGGAAGGAAGAGCTTAACTAAAGCGTGGGCTCTTGCTGTCCTGAGCCCTGTTCTTCCTCCCTGGCCTTGTTGGAGACTCTGGCTCCGAAACCGGAAGTTCCTGAGGGATGAGAGTCAGAAACAGTCTGCTGAGAGTTGTATACAGGAAGTGAAAAAACGTAGAGCTGGAAATAGTGTAAACAGATGACCCAATGCTTTTCACTGGCCTCCTCGGGGGCAGGTTGGCCTGGCTGCCTGGCGGGAGACCTCAGCCTTCAGGGGCCTCAGCTCTTGAAAAGAGCCACTGAGATACTCTCTGCTGAAGGCCATCTAGCTCTGAGTCCTCCCGGGCTGGGAGGCTGGGGACATCCGTTTTATAATGAAGCATGTCTATTAAGGTGGCCAAGAGAGGCAGCAAGCACTCTGGTTTCGAAATCAGAGATAACTCGGGCTTGAATCTCAGCTCATTCCCTTACTGGCTGTGTGACCTCAGGCAAGCTGCTAGATAGAGCTGGGCCTCAGTTGTTCACTTATTACCAAGAGGGCTGGAAGGTGGAGGGGCTGGGGTTGTAAGATCTGTATCTCAGGGTTGTTCACTGAGTTCGTATTTTTAAATTGAGCTACTACTCTGCACAGGCACTGTGCTAGAAGATAGAGATTTTGAAGGGTTCATGAGATAGCTTTTAACATAGGTTCTTAACTGATGATGGTCACCCTTCCTAGCACATAGTAGGGCTTTATAAATGCATTTGATGGTAGCTGGCCTCTCAGATGGCCCCCAGTTACATTACTTCTTAGTATTTATATCCCTGGGTAGTCTCCTCTCGCACTGAATCAGGACTGGTCCCATATCATCCAGAGCAGAAGCAGAGTGATATGTGACCTCTAAGCCAAGGTCATGAGAGCACTGTAGGTTCTGCCTTGGTACCTTGGCCCACTCAGTCTAGGGAAGGACAGCCACCATGCTGTGGGGTACTCAAGCCACCCCGTGAAGAGACTCACGTGGAAACTCACTGAGGCCTCTTGCCAACTTGCCAGCTATGTGGGTGGCCACCGTGGAAGGGTGTCCTCCAGACTCAAGCCTTCGGGTGACTGCAGTTCAGCCATCTTCTGATCATAACCTCAGGACACAGCTACCACACCGCTCCCAGATTCCTTACCTCCAGAAACTGCAAAAGGTGGTGTACATGGCTCTGGCTGCTCTCAACCAGAGGGTTTTGAGATGACTTGCAATGCAGCAGTAGATGCTTACCTTCAGTTCCTAGAAATGACTTCCCAATCCCAAGGCACTCCCAGGCCCCTCTGACCATTTGACTTGCCAACCCCAATTCCGGGGGTCACACTTCCCTATCCCTCTTTCCTTCTGTTGGCTCCCTGGGCTGTTGAGAGCTACACTCGAGGCAAGTCCACAGCTCACGCCACCACGCCCCACCCTTCAGTGTCTTGGCTACCGGGAATTTGAGCCCTCCGTGGCTGCCTGTCTTTTCCCCATGTCTGCATTCTCTGCTGGCTTCATACCCTCCATCCCTCTCATAGCCCTTTCCCCTGCCGCTTCACAGGTAAAGCGCAGGCTCGCTAGCCTCCGTGGCACCTTTCCTCCGTGGCACCTTTCCTCCGTGGCACCTTTCCTCCGTGGCACCTTTCCTCTTAGTTCCATATGAATCTGTGCTTTCAGATCTGACAAGTAGATCTGACCGCCACAGTGACCCTCCTGGAGTCCCTCCAGGGCCCTCCAATGCACTGGGATACAACTGTAGCTCCTTTGTGCGGTGGTGATGGAGCCACAACCCCCTCCCCACACCCTATACTCTAGTGATTCCGGTGTGCAACCTCAGTTGATAATTATTTTTACTTGATCTTAACGTTTTGAAAGATTTCAAGAAGTGGAAAATGAAGATTGGGGAGGCATAGCCGGGACCCTGTGTCAGAGAAGGTGGCTCCCCTAGTCATGAAGGGCCTTTGGTGCCACAGGGAGGAAGCTTGGAAGTGCTTCTGTGGGTAATGGGGAGCCATCAAAGGCTTTAGAGCCAGGCAAGAGTGTGGAGAGATAAATGATGAACACACCAATGGTTTACCTTGTTAATGATGATTAGTGAAGTGCTAGGAAGCAGGTCTTCGGCACCTTGCTCTGATCTTATTTCCACCAGCACATCTACTCCTGTGCTCTCTTTTTTGCAGAGGTCAGGGAGAACCTCAGGAGACGCTTTCCTAAAAAAACATGAATGTGCACAGGAGTCTTCAGTGGGCTCGGTTATGTCCAAGCCATTGGAGGAAACTGTCATGGATTTGACTCTCCCTGGTTGGGAAGAAGAAGGCAAAAAGACTGGGTCTAACCCTAACTCTGCTGATTATGGAGGAGTGACCCTCAGTAAATTCAAGCCTCTTCCTGAGTCTCCGTGTCCTCATTTGCAAGATGGGTAACACTGCCCACCCCACAGAGAAGAGAGACTGCACACCCAGCAACTGGAATATAGTGGGATCGGTAAGTGCTACTTCACACCAATCCCCCTACCCTGGTGACAGCTGGAGGCAGGGAAACATCCTATACACACAACAGCTAAAAAACATCCTTTTAGAAAAAAAAGACAGAGAAGAGACAGGAGCAGGAAGAGGGAAGAGAGGAAGAAAGGAATTAGTGCTGTCAACAGCAGGTCAGTTGGTCTTAAAATCTTTCTATTGTGGAAAGGACTAGGAAACGTGTCTCCTGCGGGGGGCAGGGGGCAGTGGTTGAGGGGACGGTGCACCCTCGCAACTGCCAGTGCAGGGCAGCCGGGTGTGCAACTGCTTAACTGAGTGGAGCATTCCAGAGGAGGGTGCCCCTGGGGCTTGGGAAGCCCCCACAAAGAGATGAGCCCCTGGTCACAGGCTGCAGCCCTGCTGGGAGCAGGCAGAGTGAGGCCAGGAAAGAGGGGATGCGGAAAGAGCTGGAGAGCAGAGTGAACCCTGCACACATGTGCTAAATGCAAGAAGCCGGGCAGGAAGACCACATAGAGAATGATTCCGTGGACAGGAAATCTTCAGAACAGACAAAACCAGAGAGACAGAAAGTAGATGAGTGTTTGCCTAGGGGTTGGTGAGAGTGAGAAATGACAGCCAATGGGGCCATGGTTTCTTTCTGCGATGGTGAAAATGGTTTAAAACTGATTGCAGCAATGGTTGTGCAACTCCGTGACTATAGTAAAAACCATGGAATTGTATATTCTAAGTGGGTGAATTGTATGGTAGGTGAATAATCTCTCAATAAAGCTATTATTTAAAAAAAAGGGACCCAAGATCCAAGGGGAAGACATATATACCTTGATGTATTTGTCACAGAAACACAGCAGGTTCAAAAAAAGAAAACACACCTCCAGGAAATTCTCCAGTGCAACCTGCTCATGGTCCCAAGGGGATGACCGAGACCCAGAGAGGCAGAGTGACTCATTCCTAATCCCGCTGCTGCTTACAGCCGTAGGAAAAGCAGCACCATGCCTCGAGCCCTCTGGGGTGCCAGGTGCTTCATGTGAGTCGCCTGAGTTGCCTAAGCACTCCACCACACCAGCCCGTGTGGTGCAAGCCACGCTTTCTAAGTGAGTAATGCACGTGGGGTCACAGGACTGTTAACTGGGAGAAATGAATGTCAAATTCCTGTTTGAGTCCATTGTCTTCAATCACTGAATTGCTGAAGAGTCAGGATTTTTACCACAGCGCAGTAGCAAATCCGAAAAACCAGATGGAAGCGTTTTCCTTCTAAACTGTCTTGTGTGGCTAGTCCCTAGGGCTGAGGTCAGATGGTAATGACGGGAGAATGACAGGTCCCAGATAGGGTATTTTGAGCACAACAGCTGGGCAGCCTTTTGGAGATCTGCGGGCTGAATGCGCTTTTGTATATGTGCTGTGTGAAGCCCAGAGAGGGCAGGAGGTTTCCCCAGGGTCACACAGTAAGGGAGCAGTGGTGGAGCTGAGATATGAACTGGGTCTTGGACTCTCTGTCCAGTGCTCCTTCCATGGCACCTTGCGGTCCCCTTCAGGGAGGATGGGTGTAGGGAAGAAAAAGGCAGGGGCTGTTGAATGTGCTGGGAAAGTGGACAACTGCACAGGAAAACAGAGAGGCAGGTGGCCATGTTTGTGGGAAGTACAGACCACGTGAGGTCAGAGGGACAGTGCTGGTAGAAAACAGCTGGAGGGAGGGGAGATGAGGGGCCCAAGAGTGCTGTCGTTCCTCTGAGCTCCCTGGATCCTAACAGTGGTCCACCCTGTGGGACCAGGAGAGGGAGGTTGCTGATACAATCCCCAGTGGCACATGGTTTTCCACCAGCCAGTGCCAATGAGGGCTCTGCTCAGCTTTCCCAAAACCTCAGGGAAGAAAGAGGAGGTGTGTCTCCCCACAGCACATGGTCGTGGGGTTCAGTGGGCTCTGACCTAGGTTCTAGCCTTCATTCTGTCTCTGACTCACTGTGAAGTCTCAGCCAAGTTCTTCCTGTTTCGTCGTGTGAGATGGGAATGATGATCACACCCATCTCGGTGAGCGGTGAGGATTTGAGGAGCCTGTCTGTGAAATCTGGGCACTGCTATTCTGTGACTGTGACATGGGTTTTGCTGCGCGTGGGCTGCTCCCAGCTGCAGAAACACATTTCCTACCACAGTTTTAATGCCTTCTGGAGCCGACACCCCTGTGATTGAAGCCAAGGCCCCCATAGGGAGGGGATGCCATCTCCCAGGATAGAGAATGAAACTGCAGCCTCCCAGGGGAAGGGCCTGGCTTCCGTTCACCTTGTGGCCTCCCTCTTCAGAGTGGGCGGCCCCATCAGGCCCCAGGAGAGAAAAGGAAAGGTAAATAACATGGGCGGCATTTTTTTTTTTTTTCTGAGACCAAGTCTCACTTTGTTGTCCAGGGTGGAGTGCAGTAGCCTGATCTCGGCTCACCACAAGCTCTGCCTCCCAGCTTCAAGTGATTTTGGTGCCTCAGCCTTCTAAGTAGCTGGATTTATAGGCGCCCACCATCACACTCAGCTAATTTTTGTATTTTTAATAAGGACAAGGTTTCATCATATTGGCCAGGCTGGTCTTGAACTACGACCTCAGGTGATCCGCCCACCTTGGCCTCCCGAAGTTCCAGGATTACAGCTATGAGCCATTGCATCCAGCCACATTAACTCGCATTTGTCCTTATAATCTCCAGAGCCATTATTCTCATTCTAAGTTCTTTTTTCCCAATATGATTAAGTGATTTTATTTAGTCTGAATTTCCAAAGTCAGTGAAAATGTACAGTCATTGTAATGGTATTATCAGTGAGAGAATCATTCAATAACCTTTATCAAAAGAAAAACTAAAAAAAGCAGGATTGGAAGAATATTAAAACATCAAAACATTTTTTAAAACAGAAGAAAACCCAGCAAATTAAAAATATTTATGCAAAATCTAAGGACATTCTTTAAAAATTTCACTTAACACAATATACAATAATAAATGGCAGACATTTTATAAGCCAGTATGATTGAGACTGACCTACAGGTATCATGAGCTATTCCTTATAAGAAATTTAATCTAAATGATCTTTTCCAGAACTTCTATGATGGCTAGAAAAAGAAACTGGGGCCGGGTGTGGTGGCTTACGGCTGTAATCCCAGAACTTTGGGAGGCCAAGCAGGCAGATCACTTGAGGTCAGATGTTCAAGACCAGCCTGGTCAATCTGGTCAAACCCCATCTCTACTAAAAATACAAAAGTTAGCTGGGCGTGGTGGCACACGCCTGTAATCTCAGCTACTTGGGAGGCTGAGGCAGGAGAATTGCTTGAACCTGGGAGGCGGAGGTTGCAATGAGCTGAGATCACAACACTGCACTCCAGCCTGGGCAACAGAGACTCCGTCTCCAAAACAAAAACAAGAAAAAAGAAAGAAAGAAAGAAAGAAAAAGAAACTGGAATACAAACCAAAAGGCAGAATTTTCATTTGACACTGACTAAATGACAGCTTTCCCAGGTCAAGAATAAAGGCGTAGACATTTTCAATTTATTTTATCATGGTTAGATTGGTGCTTTCCTCTTAATCTCTCAAGTTTTTGAAAGCACTAACATTTAAATATCATTCTGTTTTTATAATCTCCAGAGCCACTATGGTTCTCATTTTAAGTAAATCTGTATTCTGAAAATTAGTATGCCAAGGCTTAAAGAGGTAAAGTAATGTGTTCAAGGTCATTTGGCCAGTGGAGAGAGGGGCCTGGAAGGAGACCCAGTTCTGTACCAGCCTGAATCCCTCCTCGTTCCAAAGATGCCCAGAGCAGGGGATGCTGGAGGTATTTGCCTGCAGTCTGTTCAGAGCTGGCTGTGGGCCAGGCCTCCACGTTTACTGAAATGTTCTGAGAGTTATTGGGGGAAATGGAGCTTTGAACTTACCTAGTATAACACAGGCTGGTTCTCAGGATCATAAACATGTTTCTGAACCTAATTAAAGAGCCTTGTGAAAAGGGCGAGAGCAGGACTGAGACATGACGGTCAGTCTCAAAACTCGCCGTGGGCCTGAACGGGAGCTTGGCTTTTCCCAGACTCAGGGAGAACCAGCCCTCTCTGGGGGCAGAGAGTTAAGAGGCTTTCGAAAGAAGAAAAGGCTCTTTTACAGTCCTGGCTGGGGACCTGGGCTATACTGGGGAGGGAATGTAGGAGGCATAATTGGGGCTTGTAAAACATTTCCAGACAAAATCACTTAATGTGTTTTGGAGAGTAAAAAGCAACAGTCCACATAATCTATAAATTTAGGCAGTTTTCTTCAGAGTCAATAGAGCCCTGTCGGGGGATCAGAAGGGGTGGCCAGGTACTGCTAAATGTGCCATGGATGGCTGCAGGTGAACTTGACTCGGGGCACGGGACCCAGGAGCAGCCAGACCTTGGGTATGAATTCCTGCTCTACCCCTCACTCGCGCCGTGACCGTGGACAAGTTATTTATTGTGCTAGATCTCAGTTTCCTCATGTGGGAAATGGAGATAAAATAGTCGCCACCTTACGAGTTTGTCTGGGAAATTAAATGTGTTACCATATCCAAAATGCTTGGAGCAGTGCCTGGCATGCAAAGTGTGCTTGTATAAATGGTGTTGTTTTTATTCTGCTGCCTTGGGAAGGGGGTACTACCTGGTTGAGGCCATGCTGCACTTCCTGAGAAGCAATCTATACGTTTGAGAGTTCTTGGAGCCCTCATCATGTCTTTCTTGAATTCTTTTTTTTTTTTTTTTTTTGAGATGGAGTTTTGCTTTTGTTGCCCAGGCTGGAGTGCAGTGGTGCAATTTCGGCTCACCACAATCTCTGCCTCCCAGGTTCGAGTGATTCTCCTGCCTTAGCCTCCGGAGTTGCTGGGATTACAGGCATATGCTACCATGCCTGGCTAATTTCGTATTGTTAGTAGAGATGGGGTTTCTCCATGTTGGTCAGGCTGGTCTCAAACTTCCTGTCCTCAGGTGATCTGCCCGTTTCGGCTTCCCAAAGTGCTGGGGTTATAGGCATGAGCCACTGCGCCTGGCCCTTGAATTCTTTTCCCCAAGTTTTCTCTGACTTCCTTTCTGCCAGCAATGGTTGCTCTCATCCATTTCCAAAACAATATATTCTTCCATCCATCCCTTTCCTTATCAAAAAGCTTTGCTAATGCCCCGTTCGACTCTGTAAAGCTCAAACTTCTGGGCCTTTTCAACCCACTTTAGCTCTCTGAGCTGTACCCAGCCATGTCCCCTTGTAGCTGCCAGTGTGCCTAACTTTCCACCTTTCTTTCCTTCTAGGCAAATGGTTAATTTTGCACTTTGTGGCTCCCTGATGGTTGACTGTGGGCCAACAACTAATTTTGGCCAATGAATTGTGAGCAGGGGTAACACGTGAGCTAGAGTTCATCTTCCCTCTGCCGTCCCAACTGGGACCATGGTCTAGATTAGGTGTCAACAAACTCTTCCTGTGAGTATGTTCAGCTTTGTGGGCCAGATGCTCTCCACTGTAGCTTCTCAACTCAGCTGTTATCATGCGAAGTAATCCTAGATAATACGTAAATGAAAGAGCTTGACTCTGTTCCAATAACATTTTATTTTAAAAAGCCAGTCTGGCCAGTAGAGCTTCCTGCAATGCTAGAAATATTCTATAATATTCCTCCTGTCCAACATGGTGGCCACTGGCCATATGTATCCATTGGATATTTTAGTAGCCTCATGTGGTGTGGCTACTATATTGGATGGGCAGAGTAGATAGCAGCTATTTCATCAGACAGGGTCCTGGAGCAAAGACAACAGGAGAGTCACTGCTGACCATGATGGGCATGTTTTCTGTCTAGTTCTTGATGTTATAAGCAACTGAAATGGGGGATGTTTGTTACTGCAGCATAACGCGACCACTGCTGACTTATACACCCCTCACTCCCACCTCCATATTTTCTTTGCCCTCATCTAAGCATTTCATGCATGTCCAGGTCTTCAGGCCTTTACTCATACTGTTTCCTCTGCCTGAAATGCCTTCTTCTGTCCCTTATTTCATGGGCAGATGCTGCCTCATTGCTTAAAATTCAGCTCAAATGCTACCTTCTATTGGTGGGTTTCCAGTGCCCCTCCATATCTCCCCTATGCAATAAGAATCAACTGCAGCTTCCTCAGGACACTTTATAAGTAGAAGGATGTAGTGTAAGAATTTGCTTTCTTATGTTTTCCATTAGATCGTGATCTCTTGGAGGAGTTGCTATCAGATTATACTTTAGTATCTCCTGGAACATAGCAATAAGTGTTTGTTGAACTGATTTAATATACTGCAAGTTCAGGGTGTGGTGGCCTCTCAGGGTCCTTAGTGGCCTCATCTGGCCCTGGGTTCAACTTTGGACCATTTGCCCCCATTTTCTTCTTATTCCCTGGCCACAGTGATACACAGTCTCTGAAATTTTCAGACAATGGTGATGGTGGAGGATGAGGAGAAAGGGGAAAAAAGAGACACCTTATTATTCTTATTACATACTGGTATAAAAATATCAATTTGATTATGATTTCCTCAAAAGGGAACTCTATAGTAAAGAACAATTGTGACCTGAAACACAACTGTGTCTCTGCTAATGGCTTCCAGAGCTGGTCGCAGGCTCTTGGAGTTAGTCACTAAACTGGTATGTGTTGAGGAGTCTATATAGGTCAAGATCATACTCTAAAGATTTCTGGTCAACTGGGTGTGGCTTGTCAAAATACTATCTTATTCGTTCCATCATTTCCATTCTAGCTGATGAAAGACATTAGTGTTTCAGTTTTCTATACAAATATAGAAACATCATCATCAACACCCCTTACACATATGCATCCCTTTGTGGTTAACAAAACACTTTCTATGTCCCTTGGAGCCTATGAATAACCTGGGAATAAGGCAAGGCACATTTACAGCGTTTGACTCCTGGAGAAACTAGAGCCCAGTGCAGGGAGGTGATCTACCCATTGGTAAGCTTGGATGTTTGACCTCTCTAGATCTCATGCTGACATTTGATCGGGGCCTAGTGGGAGGTGTCTGGGTCATGAGGGTGGATTCCTTGTGAGTGGCTTGGTGCCTTCGTCGTGGTAATGAGTGAGTTCTCACTCTGTTCATTTCCCTGAGAACTGATTGTTGAGAAGACAACAACAATGTTGGAATGGCACCTCCTCCTCTTTCACTCTTCCTTCCCCTCTTGCCATGGGATGCCTGCTCCCCTCTACCTTCTGTCATGAGTGGTAGCTTCTTGAGGCCTTCTCCAGAAGCAGAAGCCAAGCTTCTTCTACAGCTTGCAGAACGATGAGCCAAATACATCTCTTTTCTTTACAAATTATGCAGCCTCAGGTGTTTCTTTACAGAGACATAAATGGACTAAGACACCCCCAATCACAAGCAAGCTGGAGTCCGAGTGGGTACTTGAGCCTGGACTCCAAGCTCATAGGCCAGGGCTCTGGGCCCCTAGATGTATCTCATATCCTACTCCAGCTGCCCTATGACCCATGTCCTACCCATCAGCACAGACTTCATCCCAGGGCTGACCAGTTGGGGCAGATCTCTAGGGTTTTTACCTAATCTTAAAGTCATAAGAATTCTGTATCCTTTCTTTTAGAAAACTTTAATCATGGAAATTTAGAGCAGATGAGAGTTTTTCTTACTTTTCAAAAAAACAAGGCCTGGTCCCATAGCAGCCTGATACATAGAAATAGATTATTTAAAATGCACTTGTAATTTTTTGATAGTTCTTGCAAAAGAAATAACAGACTTAGACTTCCTTCAATATCAGACAAAAGAACATGACGTGTACAATTTCTGCCCACGAAAGGGATTGTTCTCATCCTCCATTAAGTTTTAGTCTACCTAAAGGAACAGTAACAAAACAAAATGGTTGCGGCAGATTCTCTCCAAGCTATGCTGTACCCCTTCCGTGGGGTGACTGACTTGGTGTGAGGGGTCTGACCCTGTGGTTCTCCCCTGTCCAGCTTACAGTCTTTCCCACCGCTCCTCACCCTCATGGAGGCCCAGCTCTCCAGACCCCACAAGAGGCAGAAAGAAATGGCCAATGGCACCATCACACAAAGATAGGCTGCAATAACATCTCATTGCGGAGACTAAAAAATCCAAGATGGCAGAAAAAGGCAACAGGTTAAATTTCTTTTAGTGTTAGTATGCAAATTATGAAATCACTTCATTCGCTTATGGTTAACTGGCTTCCTGAAATGTCTGTTGTAACTACACTGCCCAAATAGATCTACCAAAGATGGAAGAAACCCCTACATAAACCATAAGCAAGTGAAAATATTAAATATGGGTGGAGTGACGTAAAACATGTACTTTACAAATTAGTGTAATATTAATGGGAGAACAGAGTGATTAGAAACGCTTTGTATGCTACATAAGGATCCATGTTTCTAAAGGAATAAAAAATGTATTCATAAAGATGTTTATGAAAGTGTTTCCACAAGAGCAAAAAGCTGGAAATGATTGATGTGGGCTGTAATTGGAGAAGCAGTCCCTAAGTTACAGCATACTGTAGCCATTTAAAAGAATAATTATGAGGAATTTTCAGACCATAATCTTCAGACCAAAAATGTTAATGACAGAGGTAAGTGCAAACAGTAGAATTCAAACTGGAACCTATGCTGTGATTGAATTTATGAAAAGTCTTGTCTCTGTGAGATCTAGGAGCAGAAGAGAAAATGTGAAAAAGAAAATAGCATGTTAGGATGGGGCTGGGGAGATAAAATAAATATACATATAAAATTATATTTATAATCTGGTTTCCTGAGATTACTTGTCAATAGACCCCAAACAAGAAGCTACTTTTATTATCTACACTATGATCTTTGAATTAAATTATTTGAATATGAAATATTAGATCTGATTCTTTAGGATTTAATTAAAGTAAAATGTATTAGCAAAAAAAAAAAAAAAAAGATGAAGACTCTTTTTATTTTTTTTGAGACGGAATCTCGCTCTGTCGTCCAGGTTGGAATGCAGTGGCACGATCTTGGCTCACTGCAACTTCGACCTCCTGGATTCAAGTGATTCTCCTGCCTCAGCCTCACAAGTAGCTGGGACTACAGGTGCGTGCCACCACACTCAGCTATTTTTTTGTATTTTTAGTAGAGACAAGATTTCACCATGTTAGCCAGGATGGTCTCATTCTCCTGACAGTAATCTGCCTGCTTCAGCCTCCCAAAGTGCTGGGATTACAGGAGTGAGCCACTGCACCTGGCCTGCATGAAGATTCTTATACATAATGTAAAGAACAGAGAATAACGTAATAACCAAGAATTTGACCATTACCAAATCAAATCTGAGTATTTTGTCACACTTGCTTTATATTTTAAAAAAAAGTAGAACATTATAGACGCGCCTAAAATCTCTGGCGTAAAAAGAAAAGAGGAGTTTTTTTTTTTGTTGATTTAATACTTTAGTTATTTTTGCTACATCATCTTTTTTATTAATAATTTTCAGGAGGATGAAGGATGCAAATTTTAAATAGGTTCTGGCTTCTCAATTCAGATTATGACTGTGTGCGCATGGCTCAGCATGTGTATACGGTGTCTCTCAGTGTGGACACTGAGAAAGTGTCTAAAACTATCTGAGCCTTTGTTTCCTTACTGTAAAATAAGGGAGAGGAATTATACATATCTCAGAGGATAAGGACCAAATGAATGGTGTTACTGAGGTTATAAGAATTTCTAAGGAGGAATAGGAGTTCACCAGACAAGGTGGGGAGAAGTTTTCCAGGAATGAAGAACATCTTTAACAAAAGCTCAGCGGCACAGCCTGGGGGAAACTGGCAATGGTTCTTGCTGGTGGGGTCTCAGCCTGGAGCACAGGGGAGGGACGAGGTCACACTGAGATCCTGAGTGTTGCTCCAGCTTAGGTGAGGAGCCTTGCCCGCCTGTGTGCCTCCTGCATCTGCAGTCCTTCCCCACATCCCAGGTCTTCCTGGCTCCTTTCTCTGACCCATCACAGCCCCAGCGAGTCTTCAGTGGAGACTCTAAAGAGCCTATCGAGGTCACCTGTGTCCCTCCCTCCCTCCTCCATCAGAGATGGCTCTCTGATTGATACCCATCCCCCAT
>PVKP010018666.1:0-43899 GCA_004027715.1 Plecturocebus donacophilus | reverse complement strand
ATGTGGTTTGCTGCCTCCATCTCTATCACCTATATCTGGCATTTATACCCATGTTATCCCTCCCCAACTCCCCACCCCCTGATGTACCTTCCCTGGTTCTCCCCGACAGACCTCATTGTATGATGCTCCCCTCCCTGTGTCCCTGTGTTCGCACTGTTCAACACCCACCTATGAGTGACAGCATGCGGTGTTTGATTTTGTGTTCTTGTGTCAGTTTACTAAGAATGATGGTTTCCAGGTTCATCCATGTCCTTACAAAGGACATGAACTCATCGTTTTTTATGGCTGCATAGTATTCCATGGTGTATATGTGCCATATTTTCCCTGTCCAGTCTATCAACAGTGGGCACTTGGGTTGGTTCCAAGTATTTGCTATTGTAAACAGTGCTGCAACGAACATTCGCATGCATGTGTCCTTATACTAGAACGATTTATAATCCTTTGGATATATAACCGGTAATGGAATTGCTGGGTCAAATGGAATTTGTATTTCTAGGTCCTTGAGGAATCGCCACACTGTCTTCCACAATGGTTGAACTAATTTACACTCCTACCAACAGTGTAAAAATGTTCCTATTTCTCCACATTCTCTCCAGCATCTGTTGTCTCCGAATTTTTTAATGATTGCCATTCTAACTGGCGTGAGATGGTATCTCAATGTAGTTTTGATTTGCATTTCTCTAATGACCAGTGATGATGAGCATTTTTCATACGTTTGTTGGCCTCATAGATGCCTTCTTTTGAAAAGTGTCTGTTCATATCCTTCGCCCACTTTGAATGGGTTTGTTTCTTGTAAATCTGTTTTAGTTCTGTGTAGATTTTGGATATTAGCCCTTTGTCAGATGGATAGATTGCAAAAATTTTTTCCCATTCTGTTGGTTGCCAGTTCACTCTAATGATTGTTTCTTTTGCTGTGCAGAAGCTCTGGAGTTTAATTAGATCCCATTTGTCTATTTTGGCTTTTGTTGCCAATGCTTTTGGTGTTTTAGTCATGAAGTCCTTGCTTATGCCTATGTCCTGAATGGTTTTGCCTAGGTTTTCTTCTAGGGTTTTTATGGTGTTAGGTCTTATGTTTAAGTCTTTAATCCATCTGGAGTTAATTTTAGTATGAGATGTCAGGAAGGGGTTTCTGCTTTCTGCACACAACTAGCCAGTTTTCCCAACACCATTTATTAAACAGGGAATCCTTTCCCCATTGCTTGTTTTTGTCAGGTTTGTCAAAGATCAGATGGTTGTAGATGTGTGGCATTGCCTCTGCGGCCTCTGTTCTGTTCCATTGGTCTATATTTCTGTTTTGGTACCAGTACCATGCTGTTTTGATTCCTGTGGCCTTGTAGTATAGTTTGAAGTCAGGTAGCGTGATGCCTCCAGCTTTGTTCTTTTTGCATAGAATTGACTTGGCTATGCCGGCTCTCTTTTGGTTCCATGTGAAGTTTAAGGTGGTTTTCTCCATCTGTGAAGAAGGTCATTGGTAACTTAATGGGAATAGGGTTGAATCTATAAATTACTTTGGGCAACATGGCCATTTTCACACTATTGATTCTTCCTAACCATGAGCATGGAATGTTTCTCTATCTGTTTGTGTCCTCTTATTTCGTTGAGCAGTGCTTTGTAGGTTCTCCTTGAAGAGGTCCTTTACATTCTTTGTTAGTTGTATCCCTAGGTATTTTATTCTCTTTGTAGCAATCGTGAATGGCAGTTCGTTCTTGATTTGGCTCTAAGTCTGTTTATGGTGTATAGGAATGCTTGTGATTTTTGCACATTGATTTTCTATCCTGAGACTTTGCTGAAGTTGCTTATCAGTTTCAGGAGATTTTGGGCTGAGATGATGGGGTCTTTTAAATATACAATCATGTCATCTGCAAATAGAGACAATTTGATTTCCTCCTTTCCTAATTGAATACTGTTTATTTCTTTTTCTTGCCTGATTGCTCTGGCTAGAACTTCCAATACTATGTTGAATAGGAGTGGTGAGAGAGGGCATCCTTGTCTAGTGCCAGATTTCAAAGGGAATGCTTCCAGTTTTTGCCCATTCAGTATGAGATTGGCTGTTGGTTTGTTGTAAATAGCTTTTATTATTTTGAGATGAGTTCCGTCAATACCTAGTTTATTGAGAGTTTTTAGCATAAAGGGCTGTTGAATTTTGTCAAAGGCCTTCTCTGCATCAGTTGAGATAATCATGTGGTTTTTGTCTTTGGTTCTGTTTATGTGGTGAATTACGTTTATAGACTTGCATATGTTGAACCAGCCTTGCATACCCGGGATGAAGCCTAATTAATCATGATGGATAAGCTTTTTGATGTGCTGTTGCGATCAGTTTGCAAGTATTTTATTGAAGATTTTTGCATCTATGTTCATCATGGATATTGGCCTGAAGTTTTCTTTTCTTGTTGAGTCTCTGCCGAGTTTTGGTATCAGGATGATGTTGGTCTCATAAAATGATTTCGGAAGGATTCCCTTCAAAGGAGAATTTCTAATCAAGAACAGCAGTCGGGTTTTCATTTATGCAGTTTAAAATTTGATCCTCACAACCACCCCTGCCCCATAAGAAGAAGAAAACTAGCAACCCAATTTTATAAAGATAGTGATGTGGGAAAATTGAAACACTTTTAACAGCAAACCTATAAAACAGATCTCTGGCCCCTAGGTCAGAATGTTTTCTCCTTTGTCCTGGTTGAGGACTATATTGCCATTTATTTCAAAGCAGAAGAATAAAGCTTGAGATTGTCAGAAATATATAGGGAAAGTTTTTAGGTTTTCATTGTAAATACAGGAAGAAGTACAATACACTTCTCATTTCAGTAAATAAGGCAAAATTAGAAGTTTTGTCATGTCATACATTGATGTCTTTAATTTAAAAAAAACTACCAGTATAAAATGAAAAACTGAAGTAATTCTTATTTCTTTCAACCAAATCTTGATCCTGCAGCAGCTCCCAGCCAAGGTAGATGAAACTAGTATGAAAGGCAACATCTCCTCTGCCAGAAGTGAAAAGACCAGAAATCTAGAATGCTCTGTGTGATAATCATGTGCCCTGAGCAGCACAAAATAGAAGCTAGTTCTGTGTAATCCTTGAGCTTTGTGTGTATGTTGTTGGGCCTACCTCTCTCTGAGCTGATATCCCTGACAATGAGAGAAAAACTGAATTTTGATTTTAAAATATAATCTGGACCCCAGCATTCCTGTGGCCTAGCTACATTGTTTTCTTCTCTTTTTCTTTTTACTGACGAAGCTATAACCTCTAGTAGGCAGCTTTCCTCAGAATTACATCACTGAAGCAAAGGGCAGACATGATCTCTTAGAGTTTTCAAGTCTTTCATACACAGAATTGGGCCCTCAGTTAGTTACAAAGTGCCAAGCTCAAAGATCCCTGAAGAGAATCTTGGGAAATCCAAGGCTAAGGGCTGGCTCTAGATAGAAAAGTAGGTAATATTTAATAAACAATCATGTCAGCAACTGTTCCGAGCTCTTTTTATGGCAGTTTCTCATAACTAAGAAAGGAATTCGCTGGCACTGGAGGTAACTCAGTTTTATTTATATTATCACCACCTGACTATTCCAAGGGACCGATGTGTTCTTTTTGAGTCAGGTTAACAATCCTAGATAGTGCTTGAAGGAAAATATACATAGTAGTCAATAGCGTGTGTGTGTGTGTGTATACACCTTCAACAAAGCAAACATTATGGTAGATTTTATAATCCTGTCAGGGTAGAAGAAAGACCATGTCACCATTTGGCAAAATTATATTCAAATCCTGTTATTACCTTGCTTTCCCATCTTTATGAGAGGCCATGTTCATATTGGCTTCGTCAAAAAAGTTACATACGCTCCTTTTCAGCAAACGTGTATGCATAGTCTATTCAATAAATATTCAGATGTTCTTTGAGCACTTGTCTCAGAATATTTTTTAATTAGGTGATTTGCTTCACTTGTAGTTGGAGTTGGTCTGGAGTGAAATTGGAAGTGCAGTAACTTGCATGGCTGCATATGAAATAAGTTTAAAAGTGGAGGTATGTGATAAGCCTATAGCTCATCAGTTTCATAGGCTAACTTACCATACCCATTGGTCAGTTACTGAATTGCACCGGATTAAGAGGCCGCAAGATGGCAAGCTAATACTGGAACAGTGTATACAGATAAGGTCTGAAAATTGAACCAGAAATTACCGTCCCAGTATTTTTTATTTATACTTTACAAGGGACATGGGTTAATATGTGATAGTCATTTATATTTTTGAGTACTTTAAAGCAGTTATTAAAGTACAGTTTTTTTTAATTGGGAGATGACTGTGACACATTAGCTATTGGTCCATTTTAGGATGAATAGGCCAGACTTCATAATGGAAACAGGCTGAAATCATCCTACATTGATTGTACATATTTAGATATCTAATAATGTTTTTAAAAGTAACACAGCTGGTCATTATGTGGATATGCCAATATTCCAAAGATCTTTGAAAATTTTTTACAGGAAATTTCTGGAAGACTGAACCTAGAGTTTTTAAAAAACTGAATTCTTGCTCAGTCACTTCAGGTAACTGGGCAAGTCACTGTATCATTCTAGGTTGTAGTTTGATTTGTAAGTATTTTTAAGATTTCTTCCAATGCCAGAATACTGTGTTTATTTTTTTTTTTTACTTTATACAACACAGTTATGCTGAAAAATTCAGAAATATGTTCATTGTTTTTGAGCAATTACTATGGGTTAACCCCTGAAGGTAAAATGATGAAGGACATAGTTCTTGCCTGCATTCAAAATGCTCACCATTTAGAGGGGGATACAAATGTATAAGCAGACAACATAGAGCTAGAGATAAGTGATAATGATAAAGTCATGTTTTGTTAATTACAATACCTAACATTTTAAAATTATCTCTACATGCTGTGCTTTGCATGAATCATCTCATGTAATCTGTACAGTGGCCTTGTGAGATATGTATTATCACTTATCCCCATCTTACATCACATTTTACTCTCTGACAGAAATACTTGATCCAAACCTTAAAATTATAATTTCTCAAGGTGGAGAAAAGAATGAAATCATACAAAATATTATGTACCTCATAGGTACTAACTATAATGCCATGATTTTAAAGAAGATAAAAGCTGTTATAACCAGTTCTTTGGAACTACCTACATTGTCTATTGTAATGGGCTGTCCTGCCATTATACATGAAATTTGTTTTTTAAAGAAGATTCTTTTCATCAGAGATCTTTCTGTGGACTCAGATTTATATAGCAATACAGCCAATACAAAGTCTTATTTTGCCATTGCCCAATATTTAGGTACTAGAACTATAGGATCTTCAAGAGTTTGAAAGAATTTTGGAAGTCATCTAGCTATAGCTTCTATATAATCCAGAAACATTATTGAACATCTTTTTCAATGTTAGGGAATCTCCCCACTTTACTGGGCAACCATTTCATTGAGGCAGTTCAAATTAATAAAAATTTTCAGTATTCGGTCAAAAGAATCTTTATCTCTTATTTTCAGCCATTGGTCCTGGTTCTGCAACTTTGAAACACAAAATAAGCTATTTGTCTCTGAAGCACTGGGAAAATAACTCACTATAGTGTGGACACAAACCTTCGCTAATACAGGTATAAATGAACTTACAAAAAAATAGTCTCATACTACACTTTACTCATGTTAAGGTGGTGGACAGCTAAAATTCTAAGAAATTTATGTCATGAACTAATATAATCTTGGTCTCAAACTCTTAAATCTTGGTGCAGAATGATTACTTGTACCATTTCACCTGACTTATTCTGAACAAAATTCTATTCTGCTGAGATTTTTTAAATGTTTCAATTCTGCTGTTCAATGCATTAGGCATTTCTTTTGTCTTCAGTTGCTGTAGGCATGCCTTCTGTGTCTTCATCCTAATCACTAATGTGAATGACTCTGAAACTGTTTGGAGCAGTAAATTAAAAAAAATTGACAAGTCAATGACTTACATCAGGTAGGAGGTAAGTTGTCTCTCACATAACAACAAGCAGGCAGTTCAAAGCTGATAAGGCAATTTCATAATGGCATCATTGTCCCAGAAGTCTGCCTATCTTTTTCAGAAGGTCTCACATCCATCCTCAGTCACCTCATGGCAGAAAGATATTCCCAGCAATATTAAACTATGATGTTTCAGGCAGGAAGGGGCGGGGACGGGAAAAAGATGCATGCAAACTAGGTCAGCACACTTTTTAAGTAACTTTGCCCAAAGCATCTTGATGCTTTCACAAAAAGTCACATAGCTACCTCTAAACGCAGAGGAAACTTCAAAATATACCTTAGCTGGGCACATTGACATCCCTAACAAAATCAGGGTTAAGTCGTGAGGCAAGAGGAACACAACGTTTTTTCCCCAAGAAACTTTGAGCTAAGTACAGGGACCTAAGCTGTGGGGATACAGGGATATAAAGAGATGAATAAGACAAAGTCCTTGACCATAGTCACAGTCATTTTTAATATCAAATTAATGTAATTAGGAGCAATCTTCTCTAAGAGGATAGGTGTATTGGGTTTGCTTATCTTTGACAGAAAGTCAAATCTCAAGTAACTGCACTTTTCTTTGAGATAAATACTTTATAAATGAAAACTCTTGGCTAACCTAATGATTAATAACTCTTTTAGTCACAGGATTACTGACCATCTATTTAGTTAACATTTTTACAGGAAGAATGTGGCAGTTGAATTGCTTAATATTTGTCTGCCCTGGCCCCAATCCACAGCACAAAGTTTAATAGTGACCTTTTCCAAAAAAAGAGGAATTGAGTCCTCTTTTTCAGTGTCCTATGATTGATTCATCCCCAGTTCTACACAACAGCCATTCTCTCTCTCTATTCTGACAGGAGGCATTAATGTCTGAAGGTTTTTTAAGATTAAAAAAAGTATTAACAGAAATTACATATTACTTTTCTCTGAACATTTTTCCTTTTTAATAGAAAAAATTAAAAATTCTTTGTAGCTGGAGAAGGATTTGATATTTCACCTTTAAATAGATGGGAATATTGACCTATGTCAGTAACATCCAGAACTAATTTTACTTTGCTTTCAAACAATATTTGGGTACATTATAGTATTTTTAAAAGATAAGCATCTCAGAAAGTTGTTTATTAGACTGTCTAACACTGTGGAAACAAGATGGGTCTGTGGAAAATTCTCAGAGCTCCTCACAATCACCAATATCTTTTATAGCCAAAGGAAGATTTCTTTGGTGAAAAAAATGCCTGATTTGATATTGGAGAAAGGGCTTCTGGCAGATCTTCCTAAAACATCTTTCTTTGGCTTTTGTCATAAAACTTCAACTGAATTCTGACTTGTTTTGCATCTGTGTGCTCCACCACTGCTTCTTTCTTTCCTCATCAATTTTTTGTTTTGGCCGGGTGTGGTGGCTCAGGCCTGTAATCCCAGCATTTTGGGAGGCTGAGGCAGGTGGATCACCTGAGGTCAGGAGTTGAGACCAGCCTGGCCAACATGGTGAAACCTCATCTCTACTAAAAATACAAAAATTAGCCAGGTGTGGCGCGCACCTGTAATCCCAGCTACTCAGGAGGCTGAGGCAGGAGAATCACTTGAACCCGGGAGGCAAAGGTTGCAGTGAGCTGAGATCGCGCCACTACAGTCCACTCTGGGGGACAGAGCGAGACTCTGTCTCAAAAAAAAAAAAAAAAAAGATGGAGTCTTTCTCTGTCACCCAGACTGTATGCAGTGGTGCAGTCATAGCCCACTTCAAGTTTGAATTCCTGAGCTCAAGGGATCCTCCTGCCTGGGCCTCCCACAGTGCTGGAAACACAAGCATGAGCCACTGCACTGTCTCTAATCAGCTTTTTAAAGAGCTGTAAAGTGTTCCTCACTTTTGTGCTCTATGCAGTACCAAATATACAAACAAAATTAAAACTAGGAATAAATTGGCATCAGTATTTAAGAAAAGTGTTACATATATGTGATGGGATATGAGCTAGAATAAGGAGAGACAGGGCACTATAAGCTTTTAAATTATTAAAATGTTGTTGTATACAGGAAAGAAATTTATGAAGAAGGTAGGTTTATTGGGACTCTCAGTTATAAGACACAGAAATCCAACTTGAACCAGCTTAAGCAAAAAGGAATTTATCTTTCATGTAACAAATCACAGAAAGGTTAGGGGTAGAGCCAGGCTCAGGGACAATGGGAGTGAGGAGTTCAAACATCCTCAGTTCTTTGTCTTTTCCCCTCCTCTCTCATCTTCATAGTCTTTCTTTCTAGATTGACTTCCTTCCATTGGGAAGACTGGAAACACAGCCACTTAGAGCTCTGGGCATTCTTTATTACAAGTGCTTGAAAACATTTCCTGCCAGCTCTAATGAGAATTCCTGTGGCCAGGAGCAAGGTCTGTCACTAGAAAGTGTATGGGACAAGTGCGGAGCAGTCAGAATAATCACTGCAAGTTGGGAGTGGCTTATGTGAAATTAGGCAGACCTCTGTTTAGTGATCTGGGAAGACCTATAGTTGATTGCTCAGTCTGCCTTTACTAGTTGCATGTCCCTGAAGAAAAGTGACTGCTTTTCCTCATTTCCTAGGTTACTCTCTGCTCTATGGGCACCAGAACATTTTGGGGTGGAACAGTTGAGGTGGGCCAGTGAGACCAGGGCCCAGGAGTAAGATATTCCACCCTCTATGAGCCTTATAGAAGTGGACATTTTCTTGAGCAGGAATTATGCATTAAATCTTGGGAGGTACATAGTACAGTGTCTTGCTCCCAGGTGCTCAAATATTAATTTACCGACGAGAGAAACAATATGGTACAAATTAATTGCCAATTTCTCTCAAATACTTTGGGTTCTCACTGACCCTAAGAAAGCTATCAGAATGTTCTCATAGAAAATTCACTTTGTAAGTTAAAGTACTACTAACAAGACTCAAGGAATGAAAATCACTCACCTTCTATTTAAACATCTTCAGTGCCATTGCCCTTGCTCACATTACCTTTCAGTTTCTTTTCTATACATAGTGGAAATGCAAAGAATATGTGCCCAAGTAGTTGAACTTTTTTACTTAGGCATAACTTGCCATAACTGATGTGAAAAGGCTGAGCTCCCCCAAAACATTTTTGGCATCAAACTCATCCTCAGACTCAAAAAGTCCCTTGTTTCCATTCCAGTTGTGCATTCTGAAACCCTGTTTTCTAGATTCTGTGTCATGATCAGGGTCTCAAAAACCTTAAATCTCTTTAACCACCTATCATTGTCACACATACACAAAATTCATGGTTACCTGCATTCGTGCAGGCTAGATGTTTTCATGTTAAATGATAAGTGCATGGTTGTAAGCTCAAGTCCAGCAGAGATCTGTGATATAAATTGAAGAAAGGCATAAACCACAAATTTCACCTTTCTTTCTGTTGTCTAGAACACAGTCTTTAAGATAGAGGTAGTGACCACTGCTGGTGACGTAGTCTGTAGACTATGTAATGACCCAGATAACCTTCATTGTGCATGACTTGTAATGAGATTGTATTCTAAAGAGGGCAAGCCATGGAAGATACAACATAACTGGTTTTCAGTTAAAATTACATTTTTATGCCCTGATTTTCTGTTAAATTCACAAGAGAGAAGAATAATTTCTGAGCTATCTTTACCAAGCTGTGTTGCCAATCCTGTTCTAAAGTTGTCAGAACATATTTTATTTCACAGAATAATCAAACCCACTGCAGTGTAGCAAAGATACCAATTTTTATTCTGGAGAAATGTGTATATGTTAGTGTGTTAAATCCAAAGGGAATGTATCTGTGAATTTCTAGACAAATATAGAAAAGTAAAGAAAGTTCTAGTCTTCAAGTGGTGAACTTTTTAAACATTTTTCTATCACTGTAACATAGTACACATTTTACTATCTGTCCTAGAGGAGATATACTAGTAAATTATAGGCAAACTGTGACATGCTATATAGTACATAATGAATTCCTGATTATGAAAGTTTCAACAGTATGAATATTTACAAAGTATTTCAATGTTTTTTGGTTAAATAGAAGGGTAATTATCGAGTGGGCACGTTCTTTTTCTATGGCCTCCCTATCAACGTGTTGCCTTCTATGGGACCTGTCTTCCCCTCTGACTCTAGAGTGCCCATTTTGGATGTCTACTGGTTCAGGCTTAAGTGGGATACCTCCCAGTAATATTTAATTTGGACTTAATTTGGAAACCACTGAAATGATGGCTTTCTTTCTTCTCCCCTAGTTCACCTGTATCCAAGGATCCCTGAACTGACAAGAGGCCTGGGCTCTGTGGCCTTTTCCCCAGGTAGGGTCTTCCTGTTGAATGTGCCTCTGTGTGCCCCCAGCTGGCTGCTACCCCATCCCACAGTTTCTCCTTACTGCGATTGAGTAGGATGGGGAGTGGGGCCTTGGCTGCCACTTTGGAAAGATTGCCTATTCCTTCATTTCAGCTTGGAGGCCATTACAATTGTCTGAAGTGTCACTTTTCATATTTTCTGGTTCATTGTGCACAAATTGTAATGAGACAGTTAGAAAAAACAGAAAATGGACACAGGGTTTTTTCTTTTTCTTTTTTTTCCTAAGAAATCTAAGCTCTTAAAAGAATCCTGTTAGATTTCTCCATACTAATTTACAATTAACTATTCTAAAACAACTCATGTTATCTACATACTGGAGACCCTACAACAAAACAATGAGACCTCTGTCTAGTGCTCACAACTGACAGCATATTGACCATGTAAAAAAATTCCTCCCAAATGATACTAAGGCTGGTAGGCTTTGTCTTCCAACTCAGCTTAGGCCTTGCTGAATAGGGATGCAGATCTTCTTTGTTTAACCCTCTTGTGTGTCACAAAGTAGCTTTGCTTCAGGTAGCGGGAGTGTGTTTATGGCCAAGCATGAATGATGATTCTGAAGTAAGGGAGGGGCCCCTCTCCCACCATATTCAACATATCTGAGGCCGTGGCACTCACACACTGAGGACTTGAGTTTTTTTGAATATTTTTGGAGACAGCACTTAATAAAGCACTTGAAAACCAAAAAGCTCAGTTCAGTGAAATTCAACACAATACACAAGCATGAGGTGATGACCAAGAAGAGGATGAAGATCGTCTTCTCTGTGGGTTTGGAGATGAAGCAGTCCACAGTGTTGGGACAAGGCTTCAGATCACACTTGATAAGGTAGGGAACACTGAAACCATCATACAGCTTATAAAATAAAACAAGGAAGCCAATTTCAAAACCAGTTTTAACAATGAGGCTGATAAGATAAGTGTACCATAGGCCCCCATCCATTGTACCTGGGCTGACATAGAGTTTCTTTCTGTGCCTTTTCTCTCTACCCTCACGATAGGCTACATGTAAAACCACAAGAAGCGAAGGTGTGGAGACCATGATCAGTTGTAAGGCCCAAAGTCTGACTTGGGAAATGGGGAAGAAGTTGTCAAAACACACATTTTCACAACCGGGCTGTCTACTGTTGCACTCAAACTCTTGGTGCTCATCTTTCCACACATGCTCTGCTGCCACCATGTAGACCAGCAAACGGAAGACAAACACGACAGCCAGCCAAATCCGTCCAATCCCAGTGGAGTATTTATTTACTCCACTCAGGAGGTCTTGGAAGAACATCCAAATCATGACTTAGGCTCAAAAGAAGGCAAGACTCTGCAAAATAAAACCATTTCATCAGGATTCATTTATTTCTATTCTACAGATCATTTCTACTATTTGAAGGATTATGTCAGATAAATTACAATTTCTACATTATAACAACTCTGATGGTTTAGGGCTCTCTAAGAATCCTGAAGGATATGCTCTCTTAGATTTAAGGAGATGATACAACTGGTCCATGGACATAATTAATCCCATGTCCACTTTAATTTGAGATTTGGTTGGTCATCTATCCACCTCCTACCCACTACCCCATTTTCAAACAATTCTGTGGTTGTCAAAATCTTTCTAGTTTATTGCTTCCCTCTAAAGATGAATGGGTCATGTTACTTATATAGAGAGAATTCGATATGAATATCAAGGTGATCCTGATATCTTGAGATGTCTTTCACATGCCAGATTGTTGAAGCTGTAGTCTCTACTCATTTTCTCTAATTTGTTAAAGCCACTCCCAAGCCTTAAGGTTTATCCCCCGCCCCTGCTTCCTCTTGGATCCCATATCTCATATCAGCAGCTCAGCTTGCCACCAATTCGATAATGAAAAGTGAAGCTGTCCAATACAAACTTACTTAAACTCTGTTCCCTCACGCTCCACACTGACATATCCACACCCAATTTACCTTCTTTACCCAGTTTGGAAGGAGAGTCTCCCTCTTCTTGCCTCAAAATAATCATTCAAACTCTACATCCCATTCTTGATCTATCAATTTTCCCTGTTCTGTATTCTGTGGTCTGCAACACCCCCGTCTCCTTCCTCTCAGCATAGAAATATGCTTAACTGTTGTCCAGTTTTAGTAAGGGAGAGGGAGAATCCCCATAGCTTATCTTGCTGACAGTCTTTCTTCCTTTATCCCTCATTTCTACTTCCTCAACTGTTATTTACTCCTCAACTCATTGAGTCTAGTTTCTCTGCTCAATGTCATACTTAACGTTTATGCTAAAGTTAGCACTGTCAGGCAACTGCCAAATCTTCTGGACACTTGGATTTTATGTAATTTTCCTGTGACATTTGACACTGTTGCCTGCACTTGTGTTCCTGAAACTTCTTCAGACTTGTGTTCTATACCACTCTACCCTCTCTTCTTGTTGTTTCACTCCTCCTGATTCTTTCACCTTCATTTTTGTTGTACAGCTCTTAAGAGTTCTGTCCTTTGGTCCTTTGCTCTTTTCTTAGTCTTCATGCTCTCCCTAGAAAATCTCACTTATCCCCATGGATGACTTCTGCTTTCAGCTTCCTGACTCTCCCTAAACCTACATAGCTCCCTGCCTCATGATCATCATCTAAATGTCTCACAAGAATTCTGAACTGGATACATCTACAACTGAATTTATTCTCTTCCTTGCCCTTCGCATTCTTATTGAATGGCATCACCAACACCCAAGCTTCCCTCAGAAATCTTGTATTCATCCTAGACTCCTCTCTCATGACACTTTTTTAATTGCCCACAAAGTTCTTCAGATTCTTCCTAATTATATCTCAAATCCATCTCGAGGTCATTGCTGAAATCTCTGTCACTCCTAAAACTCTCTCACTAGGTTCTATTTCCAGTCTCATCATCTCCTCCCCTCCCCTTCTAGTACATCCTTGATGCTATTTAATTCTCTTAAACTTCTCCCCATCTCTTGCTCTTTCTCCAGTGAAAGCTAATAAGAATCTGGAGAGCCTTCTTTTTCATTTCAGTGATTTTCTTTCTGGCACTGCCTGCTTCCATCTTATCATTGAACTCCATGGGATGGGCCTGATTCATTGTTTGTTGGACCCATGATATGCTCAGAACTCTGTTCTGTGATTTTTGAGTTTATCTCTCAAAACCACTCTGAAAGGTGGTTTTTGTTTTTTGTCTTTTTATCTTATGGTGATGGTGGTTTTGTTCTTTCAAATGAAAAGGCAGACTCAGAAATGAAGCTACTTTCTCAAGGTCAAAAAGTAAGAGGCAGAGCAGGGCTCAAGTCTAATTTCCGTTATCTGACAGCAAGGTTTCTCAGCATTGGCACCATGCACATTTTGGGTTGATGAATTCTTTGTTTTAGCAGCTGCCCTGTGCATTGTAGAAAGTTTAACAGCATCGCTGGCCTCTAGCTGCTAGAAACCAGTAGCAAAACTCCTCCCCTACCATTTGTGACAACCAAAAATGTCTCCAGATATTTCCAAATGTCCCCTGTACAGAAGAGACAAAATCTCTCTAGTTGAGAGCCACTGCTTTAACTTTCTGCCGTAACCAGTAGATGTAGGCTAGAGCTCCAGGCCGGCCACTAATTTACTTTATAATTTCTCAGGTGAAAACTTTGCCTTTTCAGGTCCTGTTTCTTATTGCAATAATTAATATTCTTGTTTTCTGCATGGACTCAGCCAAAAGACAATCATGGAAATGATGGTGTGAGGGAGACCAGGGAGTTAAGAAAACTGAGATGTTGTTCCAACAGCGCACATGTCGGGAGCACAATACGTGTTCTCTTACAGAGGAGGCCATATGGAGCAAGCCCACATGCTAGAGCCCTGAGAAGACAAATGAAGGCTAAGAGGTATTTTCAGGGAAAACAAAGCTATGTGTACACAGTGCCCTATTTAGCAGGAAATAAATACTTCAATGTCCTTGGTTTTCAGGACACAAACAAAATTGTATTAAATAAAAAGCATTCTTAAGCCTGCCGGAAAGGTTAATGTCTTTATGAATTATTAAAACAAAGCCCCAAAGATTAAAAAGAAAAAAAAGATATTATGTTTCCCTATGACATGTATCATTGGGCCTTTGTCCGTATTACTCAAGAGGATGTTTATGTAATGTTACAAAACATTTGAAAGTACCTCTTTGGGCGTTTTAGAGTTAGGAGGAAGGTAAGAGACTGTGTTGCTAAAGAAAGGCAATTTAAAAAAGTGACTGATCTTTGAATAGAATCAGAGGATGATGCCATCAAATGTCAGGATTATGACTTTGATAAATGTCTGTCCTATTTTCAATTTTTTTTGTTTTTTTGAAATGGAGTCTCACTTTATCACTCAGGCTGGAGTGCAGTGGCGTGATCTCGGCTCACTGCAAACTCTGCCTCCTGGGTTCAAGCAATTCTCCTGCCTCAGCCTTCTGAGTAGCTGGAATTATAGGCACCCGCCACCATGTCTGGCTAATTTTTGTATTTGTAGTAGAGACATGGTTTCACGATATTGGCCAGGCTGGTCTCAAACTCCTGACGTTGTGATCTGCCTGACTTGGCCTCCCAAAGTGCTGGAATTACAGGCGTGAGCCACTGTGCCCAGCCCCTATTTTCAAATTTTTTTCGCTGATGGAAAGACAATGGCATTTCTGGTGGGGAAGTGAAATTCTAATGTTAATTCGCTTTGGTTTTTTTGTTTGTTTTTTGAGATAGGGTCTGGCTCTGTCATCCAGGCTGGAGTGCAATGGCGTGATCTCAAACTCACTGTAACCTCCGCATCCTGAATTCAAGCGATTCTCCCACCTCAGCCTCTCAGGTAACTGGAACTACAGGCAAGCACCACCACACACAGCTTATTTTCATGTTTTCAGTAGAGACGTGGTTTCACCATGTTGACCAGGCTGGTCTTGAGCTCCTGGCCTCAAATGATCGGCCCACCTTGGCCTCCCAAAGTGCTGGGATTACAGGTGTGAGCCACAGTGCCTAGACTATTTATAATCTCTTAATTGTAATTTTAGGCTTTCTCCCTGTTTTTAATTTATTCCTTTTCTTAAGTTGCCAAGCATCACTTCCAGTTTTTTAAGAGTTTATCTTACTGTTTCAAATGTACCAATTATCCTATATCTTTCTTCTTTCTCTTAAGAAGCCAAGTTCACAGGAATTTAGATTGGAAAAGTCAATTAATCAAATATTTTCAGCAAAATATTCAATATTCTCAATATTGGGAATAATTTTGGAAAGTTGCAAATTTTCCCCATTTAATCTAAATTAAAATTGTGTGTGGAGAGAAGGTGCTGGAGCAATTTGATTTCCATATGCAAAATAATGAAGTTGAACCCCTACCTCACACCATTTACAAAATTAATTCATAATGGATCTACAACCTAAATATAAGAGCTAAAACTATAAAACTCTTAGAAGAAAATGTAGGGACAAATCTTCATAACCTTGGATTTGGAAATGGATTCTTAGATATGACACCCAAAGCATGAGCAACAACCACAAAAGTAGATAAATTGGACTTCATAAAAATTCAAATTTTAATTCACCAAAAACACTATCAAGAAAGTGAAAACACAACCTATAGAATCCGAGAAATTATTTGCAAACAATATGTCTAATATGGGTGTAATATCTAGAATATATAGAAACTACTAAAACTCAAAACAAAAAGACAAACTAATTTAAAAATGGGCAAAAGACTTGAGTAGACATTTCTCCAAAGAAGATACACAGTGGGCAATAAGCACATGAAAAAGTGTTCAACATTATTAGTCAGTAGGGAAATGGAAATCAAAACTACAATGAGACACCACTTTGCACTTATCAGGATGATTATAACTTAAAAAACAAAATCACAAGTGTTGGTGAGAGAAATGTGGAGAAATTGCAACCCTTTTATGTTGATGGTGGGAATGTAAAATGTTGCAGCCACTGTGGAAAACAGTTTTGCAGTTCTTAATAAGCTAAACATAGGATTACCATATGACCCAGCAGTTCTACTCTTAGATATATATCCCAAAGTATTGAAAACAGAGACTCAAGTAGATCCATGTATTTAAATGTTCATTGCAGCATTATTCTCAATAGCCAACAGGTGGAAGCAACACAAGTGTCTGTCAACAGTTGGATGGATAAACAAAATGTGGTTTGTACATGCATTACTCAAGCATAAAAAGGGATAATGTTCTGATACATGCAACAGAATAGATTAACCTGGAAGCCCTTATGTCAAGTGAAAGAAGCCAGGCACAAAAGGACAAGCATCGTATGATTCCATTTATATGAAATATCTAGAATAGGCAAATTAATAGAGACAGAAAGTAAATTAGAGATTACTAAGGGCTAAGGAAGGGAGAATGGGGAGTCAATGCTTAATTATTACAGAGTTTCTGTTTGGGGTAATGAAACTTTTAGAAATAGATTGTAGTGATAGTTGTATGACACTGAGGTGTAATTAATGCCACTGAATTATACACTTAAAACCAATTAAAATGGTAAATTTTATGTCATATATAGTTCATCACAATTAAAAAGTTCAAAAAAAAAAGTGAGTAAGAGGAAGCCTATTTAAAATATAAGGAGGCTGGCAGGACACAGTGGCTCATGCCTGTAATCCCAGCACTTTGGGAGGCTGAGGCTGGCAAATGACCTGAGGTCAGGAGTTCGAGACCAACCAGGCCAACATGGTGAAACTCTGTTTCTACTAAAAACACAAAAATTAGCCGGGCATGGTGGCAGGTCCCTGTAATCCCAGCTACTTGAGAGGCTGAGGCAGGAGAATTGCTTGAACCTGGGAGGTGGAGCTTGCAGTGAGATCATGCCACTGCACTCCAGCCTGGGCAACAGAGTGAGACCCCATTTCAAAAACAAAAACAAAAAACACCACCACCACCAACAACAAAAATAAGTGTGATTACCTATACTTAAGGTATACAACATGATGTTATGGGATACATGGGGCCTATATAAGCTGAACGTTTAAAGAGAACAGTTTGTTTAGGGAGTAGAGATAGGGACAAAAGAAAGGACAACAAAATATTAATGATGCTTTTGTGCATTACCCATATTTTTTACAATAAGAGTATATAAAATTAAATTTGAAAAAAAAAAAAAAACCTAATAAGAAACACTATGAAATCAGAGACCTACCACTCTTTCATATGTGTATATTTGGTTCAACAGTTGAAGAAAGCTGTTTATAGAATAATGTTTACAAAGCCAGCCAATTATCAGATATCTGTTATAAAATCATATAGTGAATCCTTTTAAATCTTTCTTATCTCTACATATATGTCAGTGACTCCCAAATTATGTATCTCCAGTGCAGACTTCTCATCTCTGACTTTCAGCTGCCTTCTTGTCATCTCCACTAGGATGTCATCTCATAAACTTAAAATATTCAAAAGTGAAATCTTGCCGGTACTTTCTTCACTTTCTTTCTCACATCCAAAGCACTGATCCTTCTCAGTGTTCTCTGCCTCAGTAAACTGCAACACCATCTGCCCAAGTGTTGAGGCCAGAAACTTGGAAGTCATTCTTCATCCTTCTCTCTGCCTCAAACCCCACATCCAGGCTATATTCAAGGCCAAAGTTTTTACCTTTGAAATACATACCAAAACGTTTCACTCTTTTCGTCTGTATTTCCACCACTCTAATCCAAGCCACCTTTATCTCCTGCCTGGAACACCATAATAGCTTCCTGTCACTCCTTTTCTCATTTTTGCCCCCTCCAACCCATTATCCATTTCATAGCCAGATTAACTTTTAAAATGGAGACTATATATTCTCATATCTCTGCCTTACCATGGCTTTCTATTGCATAGAGGGTAGGGGGAAAAAGGCCAAACACTTATTTGGACAACAAAAGCCTGTGTAGTTGTGTCCTTGCCTGCATCTCTAACCTTGTCTTGCATATCTCAAAAGGATACTGGACTCCAAACATGCTTTCCTTCTTTCAGTTTCTCCTTTAGACACTACATCCATTCTGTTCCTCAATCCTGCAATACTCTGATACCCTTAACCTGAATCAGAGTGGCTTCCCTGGACCCCACTAATCTAAATTAGATCTTCCTTGCTATTCTTGTTCATTATGTTGGCTTTTTTCCTTCATGCCACTTATAAGTTGTAATTATAAACTTGTTTATGTGATTAACATCTGTACAGACCACATGTGCTTTAAGAGAAAGAACCAGAGTTGCCAGGTGAAACAAATAAAAATGTAGAATTCACAGGAAATTTTGAATTTCAGATACTACACATAATAATTGTTTGATTCTCATTACGCCAATTTACCAAGCAACCTTCTAAGTAATGATTTTCTTGCTGAAATTATTGATGCTGTGCAAGGAAGTCCTCCTGAGATTAGATACAAAAGTTCCAGTTCCTGGAGATGCATTTTATAAACCAGGCTCTCTGGGCTTGGCTCATGTGGATGAATCACTTAGAATAGATTAAACTCTGAGTAGACAATACACATGACTTTCTGAACTTTTGGAACTGAGTGCCAGTTCCAACTGTGGTGACACTGTTGAGACCCCTGTTGAGCAGCCCACTCATTCTTCTCTTATTGCAGCATTGAGCTTTGCCACACCAGCAACTTCTGCCACAACACAGAAGGCTTTACTTCCTGCGAGGTTCAGGCAATGTCAAGCTGGCCTCTGGGAGGAAGACAGGCAAGGCTACCCTGCATAAATACTGTCCAAAAATCCCTTGCACTGCTGGGAGCCAGAGAGCTGCTTCATAATCCCCCAAAAGTGCTGTTTTGAAACTTGTGTTTCAGGAGCACCAGATTTCCAATTGCCTTGCAGACTGCCAGCAACAATCCCTGAAAAATTCATCAACCTTCATACCCAGCTCCTTTCAACTCTTAGTAACAATAATGCTCATCCTTGGGCACTTGACCATTTTCTTCAGATTTTCACAGCATCTCATCCAATGCTTACCTCCATCCTCAGGAGTGGGCAGGATGTATGGTACAACCTTCAATTTAGCGATGGAAAAACTGAAACCCAGAGAGGTAGGAGACTCATCCAACACTTCCAATAAGTCAGTAGCAAATCCAACAGTAGAAGAGCCCAAGTTCTGCATGACTAATCTCTACTCTCTCCTAAGTGCTGGATTCTCTGGTCCATTCATAACTCTGTTCTACCTTGCACACAAATCCTTTGACCCCTAAAGGAAAGTGTTTCCTCTCATGGGCATCGTTCCATCTCTGAGTCCTGTTGTGCCTGCTGACACTAGCAAACTGTTTAATTCCCTGTTTGAATACAAAGCATTTTTATTTTTGAACATGGCCTATTTGGAAAGTTTCCCAAACTAAAACAGTGTTTCCAAACCCAGGATCTGTGGCCCCCTGAGGGTTTGTTGTTATATTCTCAAGTGTCTACAAGAAGTTTATATGTACGTTGTTATTCCTTAGCTTTTAAAAAACAAACACAGAGGCCAGGCACAGCGGCTGACGCTGTGTAATCCCAGCACTTTGGGAGGCCGAGGAGGGCGGATCACAAGGTCAACAGATTGAGACCATCCTGGCCAACATGGTGAAATCCCATCTCTACTAAAAATACAAAAAAAGTTAGCTGGGCGTGGTGGTGTGTGCCTGTAGTCTCAGCTACTTGGGAGGCGGAGGCAGGAAAATCGCTTGAACCCGGGAGGCAGAGGTTGCAGTGAGCCAAGATGGAGCCACTGCACTACAGCCTGGCGACAGAGGGAGACCCCATCTCAAACAAGCAAACAAACACACACGGAAAGCAAAAAAGCTGAATGACCAGCTCATATTTCAGGACTGCCAGAGGATTTCAGCATTTTGCACTTATATTTATGAGCATTCAGCAAACTACACAGCAATCAGGCCCAATACAGTCTACCACCTGTTTTGTAAATAACACTTTTTAAGACCCGGCCATGCCTAGATGTTTACGGTTGTTGATGGCTGCTTTCATGCTAGATCTGCAGTGTTAAGTAGTTGCGACAGAGATAGTATGGCCCTCAAAACCTAAAATAATTATTATCTGGCTGTTTGCACAAAATATTTGCATAGTACTTAAAATCATACTGGAACCAAGTACCAGAACTTTAATTATCTCAGCCTATGAGAGACAACACATAATGGGTATGCTCAAGAGAAAGCCAAATAAATGAAGCCACGAGGGGTAGATATACAGCAGGAATGAAGCCTGCTAGTAGTTTAATTGGAGACAAAAGGTAGCCAACAAACAAGCCGTCAGCTGGCCCACAGAACAGGTGAGCCCAGCTTCAAAGAATCAGGCTTCTATAGTCAGTAGCTGGTTCTCTCAATGAGTAGAGATTTAGTTTCAGCAAAATGATATCTTTTGTTTGCTAAACTATAATTATTTTAATTGTGTTGGTTTCATAATGTTTGATTTTTATTTTGTGAATATAGATACATAAAAGCCATAAATCTACATGTAGTTTTAGGTTTATAGTAGAAAGAACCATAGCCACATAGGCCAACACATGTGCATACACAGCACTTGCAAAGTTTTTTAATTTCCTGTATAAGCATTGCATTGCCATTTTTAGAGAATCTCCTATTAGAAACAGTGCTATAGTTGTCCTCCATCCACACAGAAAACATCCCTAGAAGGTCCTGGACTGCTCCTCTGTGCCTCTCCGCACTGCTCATTCACACCAGCCCTCACACTCTTTGCTCAGTCTTGGCATTCTTTCTTGGCTACAGCCTCTGAAAACCTGAGAGTCAACTGCATATTCCACATAGGCAACCTTACTTCGTGGCAGCTTATCCAGAAAGAGCACATGTGATGCAGCACAAAATTGGATGGCAGTATGATGAGGTTTGCAATAATTTAGATAACTTCTCTCACTGAAACTTTTTAAAAAGAAGTAATGACTACCCAATTACAAGAAGTGCAATTTTCCCATTAAATAGACAAATCTTGTCATAAGAGAAATAAGCTTAACTTACCTCTTGACACAGATGTGGAGATTAAGAAGAGATCCAGTCAGTTACTCATTTGATTTTTAAAAAGCATGAGTTGATTATATTGTTTCCCTGAGAGCAAACTAGTGCTTTAAGCCCAGGAAAATGGTTTCCAAGGTAGTGTAAACCAAACAGGTGTAACCTGATCATTTGTTTTGGCTTATAACTTAGATGAGAATTCTTGGGTCTCTGCTGTTTTCAATATATGTTGAAAGAGAGCTGAAACTGGAAAAAAACCAAAGTCACTCATATACACACAGTTCATTGAATATTCCTTTGTATAAAACCTTGCTATCATCCACACAAAGAAGCTGGAACAATGAGAATGTATTTCATCTCTAAATGACTTTCCAACGTTTTATCAAAAGCTTTCTACAAAAATTCAATGAGCAAAATAACAAGTTAATTTATCTTTGATGAGCTTAATTTAACTTCAGATGTCCTATTCTTGGAAATCCAGAAAGTAAAAGGGCATAGTTTTCATTTTCATATTTTTAGTAAATGTAATGTATACTATTATGAAAAAAAAGATCTAATAGTATAACAGTAGAGAGAAGAGTAAAAATCACTTTCCCAACCCCAGAAATCATTGATAACAGACATTTTCTATGTATATAAAAAAACAGATGAGATAGAGATTTAAAGTACTTTATCCTTTTGTGGAACCATTTCTAGGCATGAGATCATCTAAAATTAAAGATATGTAGAAATGAAAACAAAATGATTTCCTCTTGGAATGAGAATAGCTTAGAAAGAGAATTTTACAGTTGGAAATGTTTTAGATGGCATGAAATTGAACACTTTAATTCCTTCATTTTAGAGATGAGAAAACATAACCACAGGGAGTAGCCTGCTTTAGGTCTCAGAGCCAGTATGAAAAGTATAGAAGGGAGCTGGAAATGAAACGCACATCTCAGAGCTTTTTTCTTCAAGTTATGACATCCACATCTGCAAATCATGTGAGTTTAAGTGCAGTTCTCTCTGGTTACTCTTCACATTCACATCCCTTGGAATTATTCCATATGTCCATATGTGCAATCCAAAATCCAAAGGAGAATGCAGTTTATTTTTTAAATCATCAATCTATATTATTAGTTATGCTACTGGACAATTACTAGATAAATTTTTTCCGTATTCAATAAAGCATATGTTGCTTTGTTTTCTGGGTTTTTGTTTTGTTTTGTTTTTATTTTTGTTGTTTTTACAGAGATCCCAGGATTCCAGAATATCGATCCAGTTCCCAGTTCCCAAAGTGTTACCATTGTGTTAAGATCCCAAAGTCTTGTCTCTGGAATTGTTCATCCCCTTCAGTTTCCACTCCTTTGTTTATTATTAGCACTATCAAACTTTATCCATGACCTTAAAGCATTACCTGTTTGTACTAAGACACCTTCTGCTAGGAGCAGCTGGGCTGAGGACATTTGTTGTTGCCACAACCTTGAAGGTGACTGTACTGAAGCCTTGGGCGCTGATGATTCAGAGAATCCCAGCCTTCTGAAAATGTCACCACTAACCCAAACAAAGGTAGCATGCAAGAATCCAGTATGACAGAGGTATAATTTTCCAAACAAAGATCCCTCCAGAATCTTGCAGTATCTCACACAGAAGCTGGAAGAAGGAGAAATTACCAGGGACTGGGGGCAATCAGAAGAGGCTCTATAGAGAGCAGGATACAAGTTGGATCTTTATGGAAAGAGAGGCATGAACATGGACATATTATGGATACAGTGCCTCTGCTACGCTTTTGACAACGGGATTTAATTCTTCTGCCTCCATCTTCAGTTTGGGAGAAACAAATATAATAATGACCACAGAAAGAATGGAGTATTGTATAGAAAATAACACCATATTGAACTCAGAAGGCTAAGGGTAAAGCGAAATAAGAAAGGCAGAACTGGAGAAAGGATAAAATGATTATTATCAGCCTTGTTCTTCTCTGCTTCTTTTGGATTTTGATTTTAATAGCTGCCTCTTCCGTGTGAGTATGCGGCCTTGCAAGATAATCAGCAAGTGCACAGCCCAGAACAGACGAAGGCAGTATAAGTCAGAGCTTTAATTACTGGTGTGTCTCCTCTGGATGAAATACACAAGGAGAAGACATATCTCAGTGATCACTCCATTAAGAAAGACTACAAAGTTGTGTTGAATGCAGATGCCATATGAGAAAAACATGGTCAAGGTTCTAAGCATTAGCACCAGAGCTGGCTGCAGTGATGGAAGTCATAAGTACTCCTATGTACTGGGAACCATCACACATGTAGAACTGTGCTTTGAACTTGACCTTTATTTCTCAGCAGTATCCCTCCCAAGAGAAGGCAGGGATTCTGGTCTTTTTTGCACTGGTTAAAGGCAGCTGGGGTACTGTGTTTTGTTCTGGCCTGAATAGGGCCTTTGACAAACTCAAGTAGATCTAAACAGACAGTGTCCAGGGTGATAAGGACATCTCTAACTGTGCCATAGAAAGGATTGTAGCAACTTGAAATGTTTCACCTGGAGAGGCAAGGTACAGCAGAGTTACTTATCAGAATTTGGTGTCATTTCTCGTTCCCTGTTTGTTTGTTTACCCCTCAGTGATATGCCATAGACTCTGAGTTCAAACAAACTAGGCTTGGAATCCTGGACTTATTCCTTACTTGACTTTGTGGCCTTGCTCAAGATACTTCACTTCTCTGAACTTCCATTTCCTTGTCTGCAAAATGGGAAAAGCATTTTATAATGGTTAAATGAAACAACATCTACTCAATGGATGACAGCTATCATTATCAACCCAAGCAACACTGACCTTGGGTTGCATAATTTCCTGGCCAAAAAAAAAAAAATGGCATAAGAAATGAAAGAAATATGCATAGATTTGGGGGGAAAAAGAACTGTCTTTTATTCTGGGCATCAACACACTTATGGGGAGGGCTGCCTCCACATCTCAGCACAATTACTTTTTGGTACAAATTGGAACATAAGATACCTACATGAAGAAGGAAGTGCCAATTTTCAGTTATACCGGTAGCAGGAGATGATTATAGCATCTAGAGCAACTCCAGGAATGCAATAAGCATTACTTAGTAATGATTGACATTTGTGACATCAACTCTGTCAAGTGACAAGTGTTTTTGAGGTTTCCTGTTCAGGGAGGAATGGGGTGAAGGGCTCTGTGCCTTCAGCTGCTGCCTCTTCTGATGCCATAGTTAATTCATCCGTCTTCTGATGGATGTAGGAAAGAATTGAGGGAAAATACTCTGTAAGTACAGAATATCTGAGGGGCATAGAAATGGTCACATTTTAGCACCATTTCTATATCTAAAGTGAGTTTTTAACCTTTTTCAAATGAATATGTGAGTACTGTCTTCTTGATTCATTAACAGATTTTTTTGATTTCTTGATTCATTAACAGTTCATTCCTGCCTGGCAACCTGGTGGCACGAAGGGCCTTGCCCCACACCATGGCTGACTGTCAGCAGAGCCGCCGCTCTGGTCCCAGCCAGATACCATGACTCCTCCCAGTAACTGAAAGGGCTCAATTTTCAATATTTGCACTTAAAGCATTAAATATTTTCTAAGCAATTTCCATGTCCAAGAAATGTTTTTGAGATCTTATTTTTTCTAAGAAAGAAGAACTCACATATTACCTAACATCAATTTAGCTGCCACTGCCTCAGACCTTTCAGGGTTTGACAGAGCTCTAAGTTGATGAATGCATGTGTCTCTAGCCCTAATTTTCTTGTTGTTGAGTCTACAAATAAGAAGCCATATTTCACTCTTCAGCATTTTGTGGATCTTAAGAAAACAAGTGTGCAATATCAGAAAGCATTTAGCAGCAACTTGTGTATTTGCTGTATACACAGTACAACAGTTATTAAAGTCATGTGACAGATAAGTCTAGGATTTTATCTTGCTCCTTCCTTATTTGAGTTTGCTTAAAAAAAAATAACGGTGGGGCCGGGCGCGGTGGCTCACGCCTGTAATCCCAGCACTTTGGGAGGCCGAGGCGGGTGGATCACGAGGTCAAGAGATCGAGACCATCCTGGCCAACACGGTGAAACCCCGTCTGTACTAAAGTACAAAAAATTAGCCGGACGTGGTGGTGCGTGCCTGTAGTCCCAGCTACTCGGGAGGCTGAGGCAGGAGAATTGCTTGAAACCGGAAAAACGGAAGTTGCAGTGAGCCGGGATTGCGCCACTGCACTCCAGCCTGGCGATAGAGCGAGACTCCGTCTCAAAAAAAAAAAAAAAATAACGGTGTGTGCACATGGATGTTAATACAGGTGCTGGGAAACCAATAACAAACTGATCTCCACCAACTTTTGCCAAATAAACAATGCTTAACCACTTTCACACATACCCCTAAGAAGAATCCTATTTTATGAGTTAAATTTTACTTTATTTATTTATTTAGAGATGGATTCTCACTCTGTTGCCCAGGCTGAAGTGCAGTGGCATGGTCTCGGCTCACTGTAACCTCCGCCTCCTGGGTTCAAGCAGTTCTCCTGCCTCAGCCTCCCAAGTAGCTGGGATTACAGGGACCTGCCACCATGCCCAGCTAAATTTTTGTATTTTTAGTAGAGACTGGGTTTCACCATGTTAGCCATGCTGATCTTGAACTCCTGATCTCATGATCACCCCTCATCAGCGTCCCAAAGTGCTGGGATTACAGGCATGAGCCACTGTACCCAGCCAAGAGTTAAATTTTATATAGAGACATAAACACAGGCGATAGAATCATATTCTAGAAAGTTTATGTAAATCCTTAGACTTTAAATGTAACCTGGAGATTAATATATGAAACATAAATATGTACATAAGTAAATATCTCCCATCTAGAGTGATTGGAATAGACTCATGGCAACTGTACCTTCATTATGTCCTCAGAAATTGTTGGCCTAATTATCTGGCAATAATGTGAAAGTATTTGGTAAGAGCATCTGATAGGCAATAGGTATTTGATGATATTACAAATGTATTGGACTGAAGACTTGGAGGGAAAGAGAGAAAGGATTTGGGGAATAAATAATAGTGCTCTTTGTTCCTCCCCTCGGGAAGTCCTACTGATATGAGACTATTAGGGGAAGTGGTTTGATGCGGTAGTGAATCTCTCCAAGATCATATGTATGAATTTATATAAAGGGAAGAGACCTAGCCCTCTTTTCTTGGTCTGTGATTATTTCAGAGCCCACATTCTAAATTAACTAACTCTTCACAGGGGGTGATCTTTAATAATATTTACATACAAGGTAGATTTACCCTGAAGCTAATGAAGTTAAGCTTCATGGCCCCTGCAAGGCCCTGGGAAGGGCCTGGGCAGTATGTTCTCATAGTAACATGTTTCTGTAAAATCTGCAGATACATTTTAACCACAATCTGCCAAAACAGCTGTCTCTTTCTACTCTAATTTCTCCTTCTTTGCACTTCCCCTCCTGTCAGATAGAGTTGGAGAGGCCACAGGACCCAACTAAGGGTTTGGGTAAGCTAACTTGAGTTTAGTTTTGATTTAGTGAGGTGTATTTGTGTGGTTCACATTCATTCATATTTACAGTTGATTTATGGCTATGTGTTATGGTATAGGGGTGGCTTCCAAGATTCATCCTACCTCCCACTGTGCTGACTCACCCAATGTTGTAACCAAAGGAGCAGAGATCAATGTTTCACTGCAATTTGAATGTGTCCAGCAATACCCAGTGTCGAAAGGATGTGAGCTTGGAGGAGAAATATATCAAGGCAGATTTTAGTCTGTGGAAAAATCTTCCAAATATGGAGAAACTTAATGGAAGTTTTCCCAAATTGTTCATTCCCAGTGTAAATATTCTTAGTAGAAAGTAATCAGAGAAAAATGTGATGATCAGAAAGTAATACAACATTAAAAATCTGTTAATAATAAGAAGCACATTTTAAACAATTACACTAAAGAAATGGCTGAATTATCTTTATTGATTCTCTAGAGAAAATTTAACAATTATTGTCACATGAAAAGTCAATTGAATATACAGACAATAAAAGTTCCTTAAGGAATTTGGTAGATGACAGAAACATTTCTAGGCTTCCACAAATGATTACAGTGTCCTGAGGCAAGAGCTTCTGGGAGGATGAGCACTGAGTCAGTGGTGCTCCTCACTCCACCTGGACAGGCAGGGTCAGGGCAGATGAGGAGACTTGGTTTGAGGACTTAAAGATTTTGTGGAAACAGTCCACTCAACCCTAGAATGCAGGGGCATCTTTCTCTTTGGTTTTCTTATGATGATCCTCCAGAGAAGGGCGTGTCTTGGACAAGGGGAGGAGATAAAAAGCTTGAACAACTCTGTTATCAGAATCAAAGAGGTTTTGATCAATCAAAAATAAGAAAGTGTTCTGGTCCTTGAAAGCAGAAATTGGCTGGAGTCAGAGACAGAATCAAAGGGAATGGAGGGGTCTCCTCCTATTGGCTATGACAGATTTGTGGCCAATCAATCCTCTATTTGAGAACAACCAGAACAGCTAGTACAATACAAAAACAAAACAAAGTTAAATCATCTGAAGGTGTCAGAGAGCCACCAATGTAACCAGGATTGTGGAACCAAGATGACTGAGAGAAAATTCACAGAAGCCAACCCAGCATTCACCTCGTCTGTTTCCTTTAGGCATTCACTGACACAGAAGCAGCACAGCTGAAGAGGAGAACCAAGAGGAAAGTGAATACTGTCAGCTTGAGGACTGAAGTTGAGCTATTGGCATCTCTTGGTGCTAGTGAGTTAAAATTAGTCTTCAGAGTTTGCCAACATAAAGAAGTGCTGGTATACACCCCAGAATTTCAGGAAGGCAAATGAGAAATGAAAGGGCTGAAATCCAACTCTAAATCACCTGGAGTCCTTATTAGATGAAGGTGATATGTTCCTATTCTGTGTCTCGGAAGCTAAAAACAAAACAACAACAACAAAAAAACGTCTCGAGGAAAACAGTGTTATCTAGAAATAACTTCTATAGTGTTAAATACATAATCTTAGCAGTTTAATCAAAAACATAGAAATAGACTCATCCCTCACTTGCCACTGACGACCTGTCTCACTGCACCCACACCCCACTGCCAGCCCACAGAAATGCTTCAATTACCCATAGTCTTTTGCAAGATGAGACCTGTGTCCAGGGTACTGGCCCCTTATCTCACTCGTGATTTTGCCAAAGATGTAAAATTTGGTGCAGATTCTGAGCCTTATTGCATCAAGGTGTAAACTTTTTAGTGGATGCTGTAGCTGTTACAACAGAACCAGAAACAGTCATTGATCAACCAGGGAAGTTCTAAAGTAACAAAAGATGGTGTGACTGTTGCAAAGTCAATTGATGTAAAGGATAAGTATAAACCAATATTGGAGCTGAACTTGTTAAAGATGTTGCTAATAACACAAACGAAGAAGCTGGGGATGCCACCACCACTGCTATTGTACTGGCGTGCTCCTTTGACAAGGAAGACTTTGAAAAGATTAGCAAAAGTGCTAATCCTGTGGGATACTAGACATCAATGGAGATGAATAATGAACTAATAAATGCATCAATATGAAGAAGTGTAAAACCTAAAATTAAAAAGAACTAATATGTGCTGATCGAAGTAAAAAAGTCAGTTCCCGGGAGAGGGAATGGCTAGTGAGTGGGAGGAGACATGTGGGATTCTAGGATGCCCGTGATATTCCAGTTCCTAATTTGGATATTGATTACCTGAGTATGTTCACTTGTAAAAATCCATCAAGCTGCAGACTTGGAATTTGTATGCTTTTCTATTCATATGTCATACTTCAATTAGACAAAAATTTTACTTAAAAAAATGGAGGTGGTCGAGGCAAAGACGTAAGTTCTAGCACCAGTTTATACCTTAAGTATGTTATTCAAAATAAATGCAACAACACTATTAAAGAACTATCTTAACAAAAGAAGAGAATCTCTCACAAGCATACAATCCAACTATCCTCTTGCCTTGATTCACCCAGTTTCCATTATTACATACCTGCTGCCACTTTGCCTTATTTTGTCAGACAGTCATGGGCAAATGGCAGAGCATTCTTTACCTGCCTGCCTGTTCAAATTGTATTGATCAAAGCTCTACTTTCTTCAGGAAGAAGATGTGTAATATATGATGTTTATGAGCCACGCCTGAAATAGACAGGGTATTCCTAGTTGCTTGGAGTGAGTGGTAAAGGTTTAGTGATCTGAAACAGAAATACAGTAAGCATCTTGTTCAGATTAGAAAAACCCAAAAGTCCTGTTACCATGTGAGACTGTCCTCTCCTGGAGATTTCAGCCTTTTCACTGTGCATTTTTAACAACTTCTATTATTAATCAAGAAAAGCACTTAGGTTGTCATTGGATTACCTTAATTTGGCACATTCACAGCTCTGCTGTGAATAAAACAATGACTGTAAGCTACAAATAACCATGCCTGTGTGCCATCTGTTGTATAACAACTTCTAAATGATTTGAGGAAATCTCACAAGTTTTCAAATGAATCAAGGAACAGGAGAAGAAAGGGGAAAAAACATAGACAAAAATAAAAGAGAAGGAATTCTTCCTATTCATTGACTTTTTAGTTTTGTTTGAGGCATTATGGGACACCCTTTTAGGACCATTATAGTAAAGGACTTTATTGTAGCTTATGCATCTAAATAACTAAATTATTTGTTTTATGCCCTAAAAGGATGAAGTTAAAAATAGAGTTTTAGTCTCTCCAAAATTTCTGTATTTCTTGTAAGTCTTGTGAAGTACCTCTCAGGATAAATGTCACTGTATTCAAATACAATTGCCCCATTCCTAATCCATAAAGATTTATTATTAACTCCAATAGTATTCAAATCTTATCTATCTGAAAGGGTTGTTATGTCTGTTTTGCCGGAAGCTTCATTAGGTCAGAAATTTAAATCTTCAAAGAATTTTCTTGAGTTAAAATATCACACATCACTCTCCCCAAAGTAGAAGCTACGTAATAAAAATAAATTATGTCTTATTTGGCACATGGAAAAGGAAAGCAACTACCTTATCAGTATTTTTCAAAATAGGGTTTGAGGAGCACCAGCAGCACCTCACAACTTTTTTTCTGATGCCCAGCTTGGAGTGCAGTGGCGCCATCACAGCTCACTGCAAGCTCTGTTTCCTGGCTTCAAGCCATTCTCCTACCTTAGCCTCCCAAGCAGCTGAGACTACAGGCACATGCCACCACACCTGGCTAATTTTTTGTATTTTTAGTAGAGATGGGGTTTCACTATGTTAGCCAGGATGGTCTCGATCTCCTGACCTTGTGATCTGCCCTCAGCCTCTCAAAATGCTAGGATTACAGACATCAGCTACCATGCCTGGCGAGAACATTTTAAAAATGGGCCAGGTGCAGTGGCGTGTGCCTGTTGTCCCAGCTACTCAGGAGGCTGAGGTGGGAGGATCGCTTGAGCCCAGGAGTTTTGAGCTGTAGTGCACTATGCTGATCGGGTGTCCGCACTAAGTTCAGCATCAATATGGTGACCTCCTGGAAGCGGTGGACCACCAGCTTGCCTAAGGAGGGGTGAACCGGCCCAGGCCAGAAACGGAGCAGGTCAAAACTCCCGTGCTGATCAGTAGTGGCATTGTGCCTGTGAATAGCCACTGCACTCCAGCCTGGGCAACATAGCAAGACCCCCTTTCTAAAAAAAATTTTAAAATTAAAAAAAAAAAAATTTTTTTTAAACCCAGAAATTCCCAGGCCCACTCCAGACCTACAGAATCAGAGGCGCTGAGAATGGGATTTTGTAATCTGTGTTTTAATAAGATTCTCCAGATGATTCTAATGCATGCTTAAGTTTGAGAACTCCTCATGTAGGATAATGCCGAGAGGATGTGGCTATTTTGGACCAATTGACAAGTCTTCAGAAGCACTAAGAAATCTTGTGAGTTATTATCTGTTAAGCTCTGGGATATCTCCCCAAATAACTATACATTTCATAATGTACTGCTTTTTTATCTACATTAAAGTTGTTTTATTCCACAGGCACTGTGTGGTGAGCAGCAATTTCTAGTACAACCTCAATATTTCCATGCTTTTCTAGTATCTGGGTAAATATGAGGCCATTAGAACATTGATACTGGCATTTCACTGACTTACTTGCTTCTCCCTGCAATCTTTAGGACCTTAGCCCTCCCCGCCCAAGGGTGTGGCTAGTTACAAAAGATCTGCAACAAAGCCTCACATGGGCCCCTCTCTAATTCAGAGGGCTCCCCTATTTTTCCCTCCTTTCTGGGAAGTGGGGTTGAGCAAGGGTAGAAGAGTAAGAAGAAGGATGACTTTAGGGGTTTGCTTGTGTTTTCATTGAATTATGGGATGAATTATGAAGTTTATGAAGAAATAAGAGAACTGTGCCTCAGTAGCTAGAGACAAGTTGTTTCGGTAGCCCTGGGCGCTATGGAAAGAAGCTACAGAATTTCTTAGGATGTGGATAGAGGCTGTAGACCCATGCTGACCAGTTCCACTCCCCTTCACTTGGCCCTCTTTGACATTATTTCACTCCCACCCTCATTCTGGGAATGGCATCCCGCCCCCTTCCTTAGCATCTCCTTAGTCTACTCAACATTTCTTCAATGACTATTTCTGTAACTCTTCAATATATCTAGGAATCCAACTGTAAGCAAAACATATGCACCCAGGAACGGAGCTTTCATGGAGCTTTCCTGGGGCATCCACACCTTCACAGAACTAATGGAGAAGAGAGACAATAAAGAAGTAAATAATATGATGTCAGGTAATGATAAACTTTTTTAAAAGTCCCTCAGAAATCTCTCATGTGCACTCAGAGAGGATAGATCTCTCATGTGCGCTCGGAGCAAAATAGCCCTACCTATCTTTCCACTCTGGCCTCCTCATTTAATTAGCCACCATTGGAAGAAGTTATCTCTTTCCCACAAAAAATGTGGCAAAAGTACCACTCAGTGGAAAAAGAGCTGTTTTGTGGATGCTGCTTTTCAGAAGCATACTCCTTGACCCCTGTGTGAAGTGGGCATCTGTTGATTTCATCTTCCTAGCGTCTATCTCCCAACCCAGCCACTGGGGAACTGCACCTCCACAATTATGATAATACGACCTTAATCCTGAGCTGTACTGCAATGATATCTCCTCCTGTTCAAAGCAATTTGTCCTGAAAAAGGGCACATAACCCCAACAAGGCCAAAAGAGTCATTCTATGAGATTTGATGTATGGGTGATGGGGAAAGTTCCCTTTCCACCTGGATGCATTTTAACAGGACAGAAGCCTGGAACTGCCAGCAGGGATGTACTCAATATATGAAATCCGTGTATTTATGAAACAGAGTAGAGGCCAGGTATGGTGGGTCACACCTGTAATCCCAGCACTTTGGAAGGCCAAGGCAGGTGGATCACCTGAGGTCAGGAGTTAAAGACCAGTCTGGTCAACGTAGCAAAACCCCATCTCTATTAAAAATACCAAAAAAGTTAGCAGGGCATGGTGGGGCATGCCTGTAGTTACTATTGCTTGGGAGGCTGAGGCACAAGAAATCACTGGAACCCAGGAGGTGGTGATTGCAGTGAGCCGAGATCACACCACTGCACTCTAGCCTGGGTGACAGCCTCCATCTCAAAAAAAGAAAAACAGAATGGAGACATGAGACTAGACATTCCTGTTGACATGTTTGAATGTCCCACATCTCACTGCTGAAATCTATTCCCAGTCAAGTTTCTGTCATTTGCAACTGAAATAACAGATGTGTGCTGTGTCCTCAAGACCCTATATTCAACAAATGCTCTCTTCCGCTTCTTCCTGCTCACCATCTCTTTAGGCGGTCAGATTTTGTTTTCAGTTGACCAAGGAACAAGAAACCTTGCTGTTTTCTATTCTTCCATATGCATGAGCTGATGCACAAATCTATTCCCTCCCACTTAAAAAGAAAGAACCTCCTTTCCTAACAACTCCTACAATAGACACTAGACATGTTGAATGGGTGGGAACAGAAGTTGCTGCCTCCATGTGCCCAATCTCTGCAAGAGCTCAGGATTGTCCTGCTCTACTCCTCTCCTCATAAAATTATTTCAGTTTCTTAGTTTTTTCTTTTTCTTGCATAGCTCCAGTTCTTCTCCAAAAGTCAGCTCCTAGAGACCAAGCAGGGCTGAGCTGCGGGTGTCATGCCTCCCCTGATTATCCTTGTGAAGGATAAGCAGGAGTAAGGCAAAGGGCAGGGGCAAAGAGTGTTCCACCAGGGAGTGTGAAGCTGAAGAGAGACATGATTAGATGTATATTTTAGAAAGGAGGGCAACAGCTTATAGGGGAGCTTGGCTGGTGGCAAGCAGATGGAGTGTTAATCTTCTTAATCATCTTGACTCCTTTGGATTTCAAGACACTCCTCTTCTGATCGTCCTCACTCTATTCTGACCATTTCTTCTCAAACCTTTTCATGGTCTTCTCTGCTCTACTCATTCCCTAAACGTGGATGCATATGAGCCTTGCTGGACTGGCCCCATCTGTTTCTCTGTGTCATTTTCTCCTATACTCCATTTTATTATCCACTTTTTAGCCATAAGAAACACACCACAGTATTTGGCTTCATTCTTTGAGGTTTGTGTTCATTTTGTCTCCTTTGCCCTGAAACGTCCTTTTTATTTTCCTTGCCTTAGTTTTCACTTTGTGATTCTTGGCTCAGTCATCAGCCACATACCATCCTCTGTGGTATATCCAGGCCAAGCAATATATATTCTCTGTGTTTCCATAGAACCTTGTCCAAATGACTTTATACTGAAAGTATCTGGCTGGGCATAGTGGCTCATGTTTGTAATCCCAGCACTTTGGGAGGCTGAGGTGGGTGGATTACTTCAGATCAGGAGTTTGAGACCAGCCTGACCAATATGGTGAGACCCTGTCTCTACTAAAAATACAAAAAAAAAAAAAAAAAAAAAAAAAAATTAGCCCGGTGTGGTGGCACACGCCTATAATTCCAGCTACTTGGGAGGCTGAGGTCCAAGAATTGCTTGAGCCTGGGAGGCAGAGATTGCAGTGAGCTGAGATCACGCCACTGCGCAGCCTGGGCAACAAAGTGAGACCATGTCTCAAAAACAAAACAAGAAATTATTTGTTTTGTATTTGTCTCCCTCATTAATTTTTTTGTTTTTTGAGATGGGGTTTTACTTTTGTTGCCCAAGCTGGAGTACAATGGTGTGATCTTGGCTCACTGCAACCTCTGCCTCCCAAGTTCAAGCAATTTTCCTGCCTCAGCCTCCCGAACAGCTGGGATTACAGGTGTGCACCACCATACCTCGCTGATTTTTTGTAGAACACTGGGTTTCACCATGTTAGCCAGGCTGGTCTTGAACTCCTGACCTCAGGTGATCTGCCCGCCTCAGCCTCCCAAAGTGCTGGAATTACAGGCATGAGCCACTGTGCCAAGCCTTCCTCCAGAGTTTTAAGGGCAAAGATTATGTCTTAATCATCTTTGAATTCCTGGTGCCCAAGAAATCATGTGGCACACTGAATGCACCAAAAATTTTCTTGCTAACCTGAGCCTAACTACACTGATAAGAAACTTGGGCTTTTTTCAAAAGACAAACAGTTAGAATAAAAATGTTTTCACCTCATATCATTTTTAAGGTACTTTGAGAAGTTAAATAATATAGAATAAGTTGTTATTCCTAATATTTCAAAATGTGAGAGAAGTAAATACAAAATGACCTGAGCTAAAAAGTATTTAAAACAGTTCTGCTAAAATTATATGGAAGAAAAACAGGAATGAAATGTGACCCTCTAATAATATCAGCTCCCCATTCTTTTTTTTTTTTTTAACTAGTTTATATCTCATACCATTTGATAGATTTCATTTTCTCCCTAGGTCAGACATTCCTGTGATGGCTGATAACTATATAGTTTCAAAAATAGCAAGATGTTTGTCCTCTTACAAGCACCACTAGAAAACGGACCGCTCCTTAAGCTACCAGGCAAATACTCTTTGATTCCAAGGAATTCACAATGAAGGGCATATTATCAGTTATCTATTGGCATCCTAATGCTGCACAACAACCAACTGAACCTCAGTGTGGCAAACAAAAATACACATATTTAAGTTCATGAATCTGCAGAGTTCAGCTGATCTGGGCAGGCTTGACTGATCTCACTCAAGGAGTGCACACCTGTCTGGTCAATCTATAGTGGCCTCAGTTGGAATGATCAGGGTGACCTGGCTTTGCTCTGCATGTTTTTCATCTCCAGTAGGCTAGCTGGAGTATGTTTACCAGTTCAGGTACATTTCCAGCTTATTTTGTGTCACATTTGCTAATATCATATTAGCAAAAATAAATCACAAGGGTGACCCCCCAGAGTCATGGATAAGGTGGGGAGAGCATGGATAAAGTGGGGGCACAGGGCAGGGTGAAGAATTAGGAAGATTTTTTTCAAATTACCACGTTTAATTTTTTTATTTGTCAACTAATAATTCATTCAAGGGAGTCAGATATCCTTGGCCCACATTGATCATATCAACTACTTTGGCTTGGCTTTGCACTAGGAAAAAAAACAAGCACAAGTATTTATGTTTTTTTTTAAAAAAAAGACCTGCATTTGATAAAAATACCGATAATGTATGATTTTTATTAAATATTATCAATCAACTATTATTGCCTGAATTTTTAAAAGCACTAACGTCATCAGTCATCCCTTGAGAAGGCTCCCAGACCACCAGTGTTGTTCCCAGAGCACATTTTGGGAACCCCAGATTAAAACAGATACCATTGGTCCCTTGGAATGTGTGTTCACACAGATTAATCTTTGCTTAATGCAATCCCTTCAAATATAAAATCCCCCAGAAATATTATTAAATATTGATGGCCCTGCTCAAAATGAAGATTACAAAAGCTGAATCAGATTGGCATCACTCTTCAAAGTAATTTCTTAAAAGCATCATAAAATGGAATGAATTATAAACAAAAATGACTAAACATGTCATATCATTCACATTATATTCATATCCATGAAATAGGCAAGGCCTTCAGGCTTTTCTCTGTTATCTTTACCTAGAGCTTGTGCTCTTTTCTTACACATCCTTTGTTGTTTATTATTGCTTGTTTAGTCTACAGACATTCAAAATGGAAACTCAAAGAATACTTTCCGCCTGAAACAATTAACGAGATTCTACTCGCATATAATGCTTAACACATTACAGCAATAAAGATGGCAATCCATTGTCTTCTATACGTACTAAAGCCAAGATGGTAAACCCAATTTTGTTGCAGTAGTGTGTTTCTGGTATTCTTTCATCTGATCACTTTCTGTTGATCATAACAATAAAAGTACTTTGTTTCCACAGTGATATTTGACATGTTACAGAATACCAAGAATCCTAAGGGATAAGAAAAAAGTTTGAGTCCGCTTAGTGGTGTTTTGTAGCCTGCAATTGTTTTTAGCTACTGCAGTAACAGCCTTTTAATTGAAATTTAACTTACTTTGTCAGAAGATTACCTTTTAATACTAGATGTCAATGAGCTTTTAAAAATTAAACCTCGAGCCAGGTATATACCCAAAAGAAAGGAAATCAACAATCAAAAAGATGTCTGCTCTTCTATGTTTATTGTAGCACTATTCACAATAACCAAATTTAGATGCAATCTAAGTGTCCATCAACAGATAAATGGATAAAGAAAAAATGTGGTACATATCTACAACAGCGTACTGTTCCAACATAAAAAACAATTTGCAGCAACATAGATGGAACTGGAGCACATTATTTTCAGTGAAATAAGCTAGACACAGAAAGACAATGTTGCATGTTCTTACTTATTTGTAGGAGAGAAAAAACAAAAGAACTCATGGAGATAGAGAGTAGAAAGATGGTTACTAGACGCTAGGAAGGGTAGTGAGGGTGGGGGAAGTGGAAAATGGGGATTTTAGTGGGTACAAAAGTATAGTTAGATAAAATGAGTAAGATCTAGTATTTGATAGCACAACAGGGTAACTACAGACAGCAATAATTGATTATACATTTAAAAACAACTAAGAGTAGGCCGGGCACAGTGGCTCACGCCTGTAATCCCAGCAGTTTGGGAGGCCGAGGCGGGTGGATCACGAGGTCAGAAGATTGAGACCATCCTCTGCAACATGGTGAAACTCCATCTCTACTAAAAATACAAAAATTAGCTGGGTGTAGTGGTGCATGCCTGTAATTCCAGCTACTCAGGAAGCTGAGGCAGGAGAATTGCTTGAATCAGGGAGTCGGAGGTTGCAGTGAGCCGAGATCAGGCCACTGTACTCCAGCCTAGCAACAGAGTGAGACTCCATCTCAAAAATAAAAAATAAAAAAAATAAGCATATAATTGGAATGTTTGTATCATGAATGATAAATCCTTAATGTGGTGGATACTCCATTTATTTACCCTGATGTGATTATTGTGCATTGTATGCTTGTATCAAAATATGTACCCCATAAACATATACATATAAATATTAAAATAAAAAAATTCAAATGTGAAGTTAATTTGGCTTGAGAGAACAAGTTTTAAATTCAAAACCTATTTGCCAAAGCTTTATATAAACCTATGCCAAAATATGGGCACCTTCTATTCCAACTATTCTGTTTGTTTTAATATAACTTGTGTAAACCAAAATGTATATGAGACTCAATTAATTTAGATGTTTATTTCACCAATGTTAAGGACCATGGCCTGTGACACAGCCTCAGGCAGTCCTGAGAACATGTGCCCAAGGTAGTTGGGCTACAGCTTGATTGTATTCATTTTAGAGAAATGGAAGTTACAGGCAAAGACATATATCAGTACACGTCAGGTATACATTGGTTTGGCCCATCTCAAAGCAGTGTAGGGGTGGGCTTCCAGATCATATGTGAATTCAAAGATCTTCACATTGTCAATTAGTTGAAAGAGTTAAGCTCTGCCTGAAGATGTGAAGCCAGCTTGAGTTAAGGTAAGTGGGGGTGTTGTGCGACCAGGGTTCTCATTATGCGGATGAAGCCTCCAGGTAGCTGGCTTCAGAGAATACATGTGAATGACTCTTATCAAACCTTAAAAGATGTCAAACTCTCTGGAAAAGATTTAGTAAGGGAAGGACATTCTCTATGGAATGTAAATTTTCCCCCAAGAGACAGCTTTGCAAGGCCATTTCAAAATATGTCAAATACATATATTTTGGGGTAACATATTTTTATTTCTTTCAGGGCCCACTATGTGTCACATGATGTTATTCTGAAGTCAGGTTGGAATTTTCTTATTGCTACAGTCTATTTTGTCAGTCTTAAGATGTCCATTTTAATGTTAATACTGTGTGTCTAAACTCCAATGGGAGGAGGGGATAATGAGGCGTGTACAACCACCCGCACCTCCTGTCAGGGCCTGAACTCGTTTTTCAGGGCTTTTTGACATTACCTTGGCCAAGACAAAGGTCCATTCCTTTCGGAGGTGGGTGGGTGGTGGTGGTGCTTAGAATTTTATTTTTGGTTTTTGTATTAGTTCTTCTCACTCTGCTATAAAGAACTACCTGAGTCTGGGTAACGTATAAAGAAGAGGTTTAATTAGCTCACAATTCCACAGGCTGTACAGGAGGTACGGCTCTAGAGGTCCCCGGAAACTTACAATCATGTTGGAAGGGGAAGCAAGTATGTCTTACCATGCCACCAGAGAGAGAGTGCGGAGGGGCAGGTGCTACACACTTTTAAACAAATAGACTTTCTGAGAACCCCATCATGGGAACAGCAAGGGGGAAGTCTGCCCCATGATTCAATGACCTCTCACCAGGCCCCTCCTTCAACATAAGGGGTTGTTATTTCATATGAGATTTGGGTAGGGACACAGAGCCAAACCATGTCCGTTTTCACGTGTATCCCAACGAACATGTATCTCAGCAAAGGATGTGCAAACCAGCATCCATGTCTGTTCTTGTCTCAACTGCACTTGCATGCATCCTGCACCTTGGACTCTCAAGGCCCTAATGAAATGCAGAGTATTAACTCTACACGTAAATGACTGTGCCCCTAAAATAGGGGTAGGAGGAGATGAGACCTAGCTTTCTTTCCCAAATCGTAATGCTTTCCACTTTCATGCAATAGACATCAAAAGGAGATGTCTCCTTTTATTTACACAAACATACACAGGGAACTGGAAGGTAATTTGAAGTTGGGAGGTGGAAAACTAAAGGCCAAAAAGGGAGGAAAGCAAAAACGCCCTTGCAAACTCCAGGTCGCAGGCTCCAAGGACTGGCGCGAGGTCTTCTGAACCCCTGGGACAAGCGCTGGACGGGTCCCCGCATCCCCGCGCTGCCGCGCCGCAGCCTCCGGAAGGTAGGGGACGCTGTGGCGCCCGGCCGGGCGCGCTCCGCCGCTCTCTCTCGCAGGCGGGACAGCGAGGCGAGGCGAGGCGGAGCCAGGCGTGGTGTCTCGGGGCTGAGGAGAGGTGACCCCGCGAAAGGTAAGCGGTGCTGGCGGCGGTGCTGGGTGGCGGGACGCCGGCCTGCAGGGGACGCGGCGGTCGCACCACCACGTCTCTGGCCTTCCTGGCCGCCCTGCTGGCCTCCCTCACGGGGAGGGAGCGTCCTCTCAGGCAGCCCAAATCTTTGCCTCTCCGTGGACGCCCTGAACCTGCACCCCAAGCCGTGGAGCTCTCTGGCCCCACGGAGCCCATTTCCGGGGCTCACGTTGCTGGCGCCAGACAGTCTGTTCGGCGCTTCATCCATGGACACCCCCACCCTGAGAACTCTGTCTTGCCTCCAGTCTCTTAGTGTCCCGGCTCACCAGACTCTCATATAGGGGAACAGGTGGTGTTGTCAGGGGACGCCCCTTTTCTTTTGTCACTGTGCGGACACCCGTGCTTTTTCAGCCCTGCAACGCAATGTGTAGAACTGAACCGCATGAAGTTTCTTCTGGAGCTTCCAATGCGTCCGTCTTTGAGTAAGTCTTCGGTAGCGAACCGAAGCCTGTGACATTGGAAGACTGTCCGACCTCAGGTTGTCAGTAACAAAGCCTTTCCCTTTTTTTCAGGGAAAGTAGTACATACTAGAGGTGGAAAGATACTTTTTGTTGTTGTTTGTTTTGTTTTATTTAAAACAGAGTCGCTCTGTTGCCAGGCTGGAGTGCAGTGGTGCAATCCTGGCTCACTGCAACCTCCACTTTACAGGTTCGAGCCATTCTCGGGTGTCTCAGCCTCCTGAGGAGCTGGGATTATAGGCGCCCGCCACCACACCCGGCTAATTTTTGTATTTTTAGTAGAGATGGGGTTTCACCGTGTTGGCCAGGCTGGTTTCACACTCTTGACCTCAAGCGATCCACCCAGGCGTGAGCCACCCCGCCTGGCGGGAAAGATACATTTTTTTAAAAAGTATATTTTATTGTAAAAACAACATATGTATAATTCATTTTTAAAGCTTAAGTGATTATAATTTTGTTTCTTGAATCTTGTAATATACATGCAAAGGCTTTTTATCAATTTAGGAGTAACATGGGGTGAGGTGGTGAAATATTGGTGGGTTGGAAATTGGGAGACCTAGATGATCACACTTTCCTGGTAAAAGCCTCCTTGGGTCTGGGTTTCTCAGAAGAGGGTTTCGAAGGGGGAGGTAGACTAAATGGTGAGGACCACAGTAGCTACCATTCATTGAACATCTGCTGCATCCTTTGAAATGAGTCATCTTATTTAATGCATACATTTAGTACCTATCTATCCAGTAGATAGTATTGCCCCTTTTATAAAGTGGAAACTGAGAATCAGAGTTGTCACTCAAAGATACACAGCTTATGAGTAGCAAAGTGAGAATTTGAAGCTATGCTAGATTCCCTCAAGCCGTAAAGTCCTCTGATTCTATCCCAAACTTGTTTGAATTAATTTAAATTATTTTTAAGGGTTTCTGCTCCAGGTCTTAAGTATTCAAGTTAATTTCTTAAATGTTAAGACTTCAAGTTGGTTTCTTAAGTATTAAGATAATGTGGTGGCATGTGAAACTATAAAATAAGTGTATTATACTTTCATTAAAATATTTTACCCATTTTATAATTCTCTGAGTCTTTTAAATGAAAGGCTTTCATATTGATAAGATTCCTGCTTGTTACCATTTTATGATTCTGGTCATTTTGTTTTGATTTGTCTTCTAATGAGGTGCTTATTTCTAAAATGTATATTTGAAGATTAAATGTTTTCCTTAAAGTAATGCTTATATTCTTTATACCTTGGTCTAATTTACATATACAATATATTAATAGGTAGTCATGTGTTCCAGAATAACCCCCGAGCAAGAATTTTACTAAAGGAGGGAAAATCATTCAGAAATGACTAGTCCTGACTCTTGGTGTAGGACCATCTGTACAGCCTCTCATGTTGTGTTATTTTCAAGGTGAAGATGTAAATGACTCTCATGGAGTTGGGTAAATGGGCACTCCTTTGTCTTGGCTTCTTTTTCCATTGCATACTTCCATCACAGGGGGATGGATGGAAGAAAAAGATAAAAAAACTTTTACCAGGGAGAAACAAATCAAGTAAATACAGGTTAGTTTAGACCTTTTTTGTAGACAGGTGTGAAATGTTCTAATTTTTTTTTAAGAAAAGATAAATAACAGTTTCCTAATTATGCATAGAAAAGGGAACAAGAAGTGGGTGATGGAAAAATGAAGAAGAAGTAAGAGTGGGGCACCTGGACAGATTGCACAGCCCCGGGTGCCTAATTAATTATTTTGCAGGTAGGTCCGCACACAAATGAATCACAAAATTACTTAGCCAAGAGCAGTGTAATGCCAGGTTCCCATCATTCCTGCTAGTCTGTGTGTATGTACGTTTTATGTGATTACCGTTTTAACACAGTAAATGAGGTTTTTAAATCCAGCTTAAAAATAAATAGATCTGCAAAGTGATAATAAATAGAGATTGGTCAATATCATCGGTAAATAAATGAGTGACAGCTGCAGTGGAAACAAAAAGAGTAAGGGAAGAAGGTGGAGAAACTAGTGGGAAGACTAAGAAAGTTCTGATGGAAGTGTGCTAGACATTAACTGGTTTTGTATTAGGTACAGTTCACACGAGTGGTAATGTCAGAATAAGTTATTGCCATACTTTGACCTTATGATTAGTTCTGCAGCTTTTAAAAATGGAGCTTATATTAGTTCTGTACATGAAAATAGCTAGTCAGCTTTAACTTCAAGATTAAAAGTTTGCTTGTTAAAATACAGATTTGTTTTCCTGAAAACAATTTACACATCTGTGAAGAAATGACTAAGGTTTTGCATTCTATCAGTTTTATTTATTCAACTGGCACATCTTGAATTTCTGCCACAGCCATGCCTGTCCACCTCTGTAAGCTGACATATGAAGAAACACAGAATAATTTTCTCCTATTTAAAGAGGAGGGTTTTTTTTGTTTGTTTGTTTTTTTAAGTATAGTTATATATAACAAATTCTTGGCTGCTAAGACCCTTTTGGTCTCAGTAACCTGTATTTTTTTTTTTGACAAAGTACAGATACTTGTTAAAAATTCTTAGTTTGATAGATGGTATAAATAAGTTCATGCAATTTTGGGAGAACCGTTGTAACATCAGTAACTGTGGCTCATAAAGGAGAAGCAGCAATAAAACTGAGCTGTTTTATCCCACTTCTAATAAAAGAATGATAAATAATAGAAAATGTTATTCTCATACTTTCCAGGAAGTGTCAATAACAGTGGAAATTGTGGTATATTAAATCTTTTAAAATATACATGTACGTTTCCAGTTCAAATATTCTTTGTCATTTCTAGCAAAGAGTTGAACATAAACAGTGAATTATTGAGGTAAATGTGGGTGTCCGGGAGTTGCAATATAACAAGTACTACCCTGATTGCTTATTTTATTGATTCATTACAAAAGAAATATAGGTTCTACTAAGGAAAAAAGAAGATAAAACAATCTTACAATTAAAATTAAGTCATCACAGCTAGTGTTAGAATACTGTATAACTATATAGTTTTTTACAGACATATTTCATATAGGTTGAATTTCATAACACTTAGCATCACTGCATCCATTTAATTATAAAGTAGTGATATTTTTGTTAGCTGTAAGTAGCCTCTCTGTCTCTTTCTCGCCTCCCCCCCATACACACACACACACACACACACACACACACACACACACACACACACATATGAATGGCAGCAGATCCCTCATGAGTAGATTAATGCCCTCCTTAGGGGAATGATTAACTCACTCCACACCTGAAGTCCAAAATTATGTACTGTATATAATTTTATATACTCCAGGAGTAGAGTAATAATAATATATAATGTAAATTGTATATTACAATAAATCATTGTTTAACATATAATTTATTATGTTATGTATACGATAAAAATTTAATATATAATTATATGTAACAATTTTTTTTTCTTTTTTTTTTAGAATAAAAAGAATGAAAGAAAGAAAGAAAGAGGAAGAGATTTTAGAAAAAGAGAGAAAAGGAGAAAGAAACAGCAAAAGAAAGAAAAAAAAAGAATGAAAGAGAGAAAGAAAGAGGAAGAGATTTTAGAAAAAGAGAAAAGGAGAGAGAAAGAAACAGCAAAAGAAACAAGAAAAAAGAATGAAAGAGAGAAAGAAAGAGGAAGAGAAAGAGGGAGAGAGAATAGGATTCTTGTTTTATTGCCCAGGCTAGAATACAGTCTAAAAATGGGTATTAAAAACCTCTTTTATGCCAATAATTGTGTTTAACAATGGAGACAGGAAGG
>PVKP010018665.1:0-43902 GCA_004027715.1 Plecturocebus donacophilus | reverse complement strand
TCCCCTATTCCTTCCTGTCTCCATTGTTAAGCACAATTATTGGCATAAAAGAGGTTTTTAATACCCATTTTTAGACTGTATTCTAGCCTGGGCAATAAAACAAGAATCTCATTCTCTCTCCCTCTTTCTCTTCCTCTTTCTTTCTCTCTTTCATTCTTTTTTTTTCTTTCTTTTGCTGTTTCTTTCTCTCTCCTTTTCTAAAATCTCTTCCTCTTTCATTCTTTTTTTCTTCCTTTTGCTGTTTCTTTCTTCCTTTTGCTGTTTCTTTCTTTCTCCTTTTCTTTTTCTAAAATCTCTTCCTCCTTCTTTCTCTCTTTAAAAAAAAAAAATGTATTTCTTAAATAATAAGACTTGAAAGTCAAATTTACTCTTTGATCCAGGTGCTGCAGGATGAATGTTGTATTAGCAGGCATGGAAACAACATTAATCTCTTTGAACATCTCCATCAGAGCTCTTGCGTGACAGGTGAGTTGTCAATGAGCATTAACCTTTTGAAAGAATCTTTTTTTTTTCTGAGCAATGGGTCTCAACACTGGGATTTAAATATTCCATAAGCCATGCTGTAAATCGATGTGCTGTCATCCAGGCTTTATTATTCCATTTACAGAACACAGACAGAGTATATTCAGCATAATTATTATGGGCCCTAGGATTCTGACAATGGGAAAGGAGCACTGTCTTCAAACTTAGTCACCAGTTGCATTAGCTCCTAACAAGAGAGTCACAGCCTATCCTTTGAAGATTTGAAGCCAGGCACTGATTTCTCTCCAGCTATGAAAGTCATAGATGGCATCTTCTTCCAACAGAAGGATGTCTCATCTACACTGAAAATCTTGTTTGGCCAGGTGCAGTGGCTCACACCTGTAATCCCAGCATTTTGGGAGACCAAGACAGGTGGATCACGAGGTTAGGAGTTCGAGATCAGCCTGACCAACATAATAAAACCTCTCTCTTCTAAAAATACAAAGATTAGCCGGGCATGGTGGTGGGTGCCTGTAATCCCAGCTACTCAGGAGGCTGAGGCAGGAAAATTGCTTGAACCCAGGAGGTGGAGGATGCTGTGAGCTGAGATCACGCCACTGCACTCCAGCCTTAATGACTAGGTGAGACCCCATCTCAAAAAAAAAAAAAAAAAAGAAAGAAAGAAAGAAAGAAATCTGTTGTTTTGTGTAGTCAACATCAGTAATGATCTTAGATCTATTGAATCACCTGCTGCAGCTTCCACATCAGCACTTGCTGCTTCACCTTTCACTTTTATGTTACAGAGATAGCTTCTTTTCTTAAACCTCATGAGCCAACATCTACTAGCTTCAAACTTTTCTTCTGTAACTTTCTCACCTCTCTCAGCTTTCATAAAATTGAGCAGAGTTAGATACCTGTTCCGGATTAAGCTTTGACAAAGAGAGAGAGAGAGAGAGAATGTGCAAGCACAACCAGTAGGTAGAGCTGTCAGAACACATACAATTTTATGGATCAAGCTTGCTATTTTATATAGGCAGATTTTGAGGCACCTCGAAATAAATTACAATAACATCAGAAATCACTGATCACAGATCACCACAACAGATATAATAATAATGAAAAAGTGTGAAATATTGCAAGAATCACCAAAATGTGACATAGAGTTGTAAAATGAGAATATGCTATTAAAAAAATGGAGCTGAGGCCAGGAGTAGTGGCTCATGCCTGTAATCCCAGCACTTTAGAAGGCCAAGGTGGGCAAATCACCTGAGGTCAGGAGTTCAAGACCAGTCTGGGCAACATGGTGAAACCTCGTCTCTACTAAGAATACAAAAATTAGCTGGGCATGGTGGTGGGCATCTGTAATCCCAGCTACTGAGGAGCCTGAGGCAGGAGAATTGCTTGAACCTGGAAGGTGGAGGTTGCAGTGAGCTGAGATTGTGCCACTGCACTCCAGCCTGGGTGACAAGAGTAAGACTTCATCTCAAAAAAAGAAAAAAAGAAAAAGAAAAATGGAGCTGATAGACTTGTTCCACATGGGGTTATCACAAATCCTCAATTTGTAAAAAAACAAAGTATCTATGAAACACAATAAAGTGGAGCAAAATGAGGTATATCTGTTTAAAAATACATAATACATAATTATTAAAATGAAAATATAATTAAGGTTTTTCTTTTAATTTTGTATTTAATGTAATATTCTGACAATTCACTTTATCAGCATATTAAATAAAACAGTACATATATTACATAGAAATTACCATTCTAACAAACTAATAATTTAAAAATTCACACTATTTTGTGTGTGTGTGTATATATATTTTTCATGTTTTTCTGTAGTTATTATACCAAGTATATTCTTATTCTTGTTAATCATCACTTTTAACCAAAGTAATCAACTTCTGCTTTCCCAAAGGGAAAACCAGAAGACAGAAAACCAAGAAATGTCCAGCTAAAATGTTTCTTTGAGACAGGGTCTGGTTCTTTCACCCAGGCTGGAGTGGAGTGGTACAATCTCGGCTCACTGTAACCTCCTCCTCCTGGGCTCAAGTGTCCTCCCACCTGAGCCTCCTGAGTAGCTGGAACTACAGGCACATACCAGCACATCTAGCTAATTTTTGTACTTTTTGTAGAGGCAGGGTTTTGCCATGTTGCTCAGGCTAGTCTCAACCTCCTGGGCTCAAGCAGTCTTCCCACCTCAGCCTTGCAAAGTGCTAGGATTACAGGTGTGAGCCACGGCACCTGGTTAGCTAAATTTTTATAAATACAAATTTTAGATTACTTCTATAATTTTAAGATGACAAAACAACATATATGTAACAACCAAAGTATATGCACATTCTGTTAATTCATAGTCATTTTATGATGTATAAGAAGAAAGGTAAATTGAAACTATCTTTAGCAACCAAAGCTCTGTATCATGTATTAGTTAGAAATTGTCCAATTATCCAAAGACTAATTTAACATTATGTAAGGGCTTGTAAGTTACTGAAGATCTAAAAAACTATAATTTTAGTTAACACATTTGGTCTTTATAATAGTAGCATAATAATTTTATAAGATCCAAACCCCTTTATATTTTGTAATCTTAAACAACTGATCAAATCAGTAACTTATTTGGCCCATTAGATCAATATATAAAATTTAGAAAGTTTAGATCATGAGAAGATCAAATTTAGTTTTATATAAACTTGAATGTTGTATCAGCATTAATTTTATATAATAAAACCTGGAAGAAAACATATAATCAACTTTAAATACATATTAATTTGTTATGACTCACCCAAATTCATCTATTATCAGAAATACTTTATACATTTTTAAAAATATAATTTATGAACTTTATATTCAAAATCATTAAATCATATTTAAGAGCTCCTCTTTTATCTTGAAAACTTGCTTCTTATAAGCATAGTGACAAAGGCTATTTAAGTTCATTTGGCCACATTTTTTTAAAGCACAATAGTGATTTTTTTTCTTAGACATTTTTGGCTGTTTATTTGGACTAGATATTCCTGGATTGCACATACAATGAAAGAATGATTTAGTCTCATGAATCATCTTTCAAATTTTTAATGGAAGAAAAAGAGAAACAGGAAAAAGGTGAGCTAATGCCAGTTTTAGACAAATATATTATCACTATAAAATGCTAATTATTTTTTCTCTTCAAGGAGAGAGGAAAAAGCTTAACTATAAGCCATATGATTAATAAAAAGCCTTGAGGTATGGAAATAAAATATGGGCAGTCATCTACTTAAAATGATCTTAGACAAATAAGACAAATACTATTCTCCAAAAGTCTTCTTTTTTGATTTCTGGTGTTGTTCTTCTAAAGTACACTTCAAATGAACAGTCTTCTTTATGTCGAAGTTCCCCACATTTCACCAATTCTTTGGTAAATTTAGCTCAGGAGACAGTGTAAGTTCATATCTGACAACTCCACGAAAAACTGGCTGCTATTCGGTATTTGCAAAAATATTGCTATGGGTGGATCAGGGTTTGCTGACCTAAGAAATGTGGAGCAACAGGGCCATGTGTAAGAGATAGACCGCATCTCCCAAAGCAAATTTCTTACACAGACAAGACTGAGAAAAGTTTCACTGAAAAATGATACAAGATGGTAGGCAAGCAGACAGAAGATGGTATTTAAAAGCAAAGTCAACCAGAACCCCCAAATCCCACGAGACAATAAGCATGAAACTGGGGCCAAAGTCCAAAATCCAGATTTACTGCAAAATCTACATAATCAGAAAGAGAGAAACCTCAAGAGTCTCAGGTGTCTGCATTACTACCAAGTTAATGGTCCCAATCCAGGTAGCAAAGTCCTTGGCCAAACCTTGGTGGAATCTCCAAGTTATCCGAGCCCAATTAACCTAAGACCACCGAGGATAAACCTGTACTTCTACAAAGTCAGGTTTACAGGCCCATTTCAATGAGGGAGACCACATACCAGAGACAGTGCTTTGTATAAGTTCAGTTTTTAAGTACATCTTAACCCTTTAAGTAAAATATTCAAAATGACTCAAGTTGGAAGCATAGTGTTACACCAAAACTTCACCCTTTTAAGATCAGTAAAGGAGAGGGGTACAGGTGCATTTTTTCATTTCTCCTGATCCAAATTACATAATCCCCCAATTTATTATTATAGTTTACAGATTCTCATACTTTGATTTGGGCAGAACTGGTCCAAACCCACAAAGGGCTGAGAATAAGCAAGCCTCTTCCTGAACTCTCATAAGGGAAAGGGAAATGAAGGAATCGAATCACTACCTGGAGTACCTGTGCACCTTGCCCTGTCAGGGACACTGCCTGCAGTGTATAAGGAAGTTGTGCTCCAGCACGGAAGGGAAGCAACCAGGCTTTTTCTCCATGGACAGGAAATTGGAGGGCTCAGAGATGTCCTATATAAACAAAGGCCAGAAAGCCCCACTCTGCACTTCTATAAAGGTTACTGAAACAAAAGATGCAATCCCAGAGAACCTAGCCCACTGACTCCCTCCCCACACCCCCACTCGCAGGTGGCAGACGGCAGGCTGGCCTCTGCTCCAGTAGGAAGCAGCTGGCCGCGTAAGGAAGGCGGCTGCCGCCGGTGGCGGGGCGGGGCCACAGCAGCAGCCAGCCCAGGGAGCTGGGACGAAGGGAGCTTGAGCCCAAACAGCAGCTTCCGGAGTCGGAGAGCGGAGAGCGCTAAGGAGGAAAACAGGGACGGAGGAAGCTCGCGACTTTTCTGCCTGGGCAACTGTACCCAGCAGCAAGCAGGACGGGCGGTGCTCTGGTACCGTTAACCCTGAACAGCCCAAGCTCCGTAATCACTGCTCATCCAGAATGGAAATCCCGCCGACCAACTACCCAGCCTCCAGGGCGGCCTTGGTGGTGCAGAACTACATCAACTACCAGCAGGGGACCCCACACAGGGTGTTTCAGGTGCAGAAGGTCAAACAAGCCAGCATGGAGGTAAGTTTATCAGGGAGGGGCGAGCAGCGGGGACTCCAGGATTGCGCTCCCTCCACTCACTCAAGGTCTCAGCCTCTGTGTGCAGACACTCCGTGCCACCCCCGACCCATCTTCTGCTTGAGGACACACTGCTGGTAACTGGTCTTGAGATATTAAGGTTTCTGGGGGACTGCCTATACTCCAGCCTCTGGAGACAGCCCGGGACTGTTTTCATCTTGAGGCAGAGACAAAGTTTTTACGCACACAATTACAACAAAATGGGAAAACACTCTAAGTAAGGGTCGGTACTTTCCTTACGTGTAGGAACCATTCAAAAGAATCGTAAGGCTGCCCCGTTTCTCATCTGCTACTCTGATCTGGACCAACAAAAGCTCCCGTCTTCCAAAAGACGATTGCCTAAGTTTTAAGACAAATCCCTATTAGACCCTTTGACCAAAATGAAGGGGGAAACAAATAGCAAGAGAAAGTGCCCATGAAAGTCAAAGAATAAAAGCACTGTGCGCTGATGCTGGCCTTTAGCCACCCAAACGCCACCACCACATGGCTGCTTTAAATGATGTGCACCCTCTGCTAAAGGCTTGAATTAAATGCTTAAGGCCTCAGCAATAACTAAAGAAGTTTGTTTTCATTTTAATAAAATCTGCTGGATTTGAGATTATTCCTTATTTATCTAACAGACTTTTAACTAACAGTCTTTAAGAGGTGACGGAGGGTAGATTTTATTTTAAAACTGTACCAGATAACATAATTAGGTATAAATTTTCAATCTGTATCTTGATTTAAAAGTGAAATATCCATTTCTTAGTCTTATAAAATTTGTTAATCATTTTGCAGTTCTGCTAATATACAAGTAAAAACAATACTTAAGTGTATTAAGTCTCCAATTGCTTTGCAGTAATCTACCTCAAAATGAAATTCACATTCACTGAACACTATTTGGTGGGTACACTGAGCTTTATGAAAAATCTTCTCAAAGGTGATGTTATTTGTCATCTTTAGAATTAAAAGCTGTTTCAAAATTTCTTATGTAGAGACAGATCCAGATGTTAAAGTCTTTTGATGACTGAAAGTAAGTTGTGCCCAATTTATATGTATGCTTTTATCCTACCTTTTGTTTTCATCCAAAATAAACTTGATAGGGGACTTGCTAAATTAGATGTTACATTCACGGTGGCATGCCTTTTACAAGACCTAAGGCTTTCACCATTACCAGTCGGCCAGCTCCTCCAACCAAATGAGATGGATGCTTCTAACAACTCAAGTATATGACTTGTTATAATATTTTCTTGTCTCCATTACATTTTCTTAATTTTAGGATATTCCAGGAAGAGGACATAAATATCGCCTTAAATTTGCTATTGAAGAAATTATACAAAAAGTAAGTAAAATGTTTTTTGTTTTTTTCTTTGAGAGAGGGTCTCACTCTGTCATTGGGGCTGGACTACAGTGGCAGGAACATGGCTCACTGCAGCCTCAACTTCCCAGGCTCAGGTCATCCTCCCACCTCAGCCTCCCCAAGTAGCTGAGACCACAGGTGCATGCCACCACACCTAGCTTATCTTTGTGATCCTCCTGCCTCTGCCTCTCAAAGTGCTGGGATTACAGGCATGAGATACCATGCCCAGCCAAATGTTCTTATTAAATCAAATTTGATTCTAAATATTCCAGATCATCTTTGCTGATCACACCTGTAAGACTGATTCGTTTTACCTCTTTTAAAAAAAGTTACTGTGAAATTCCTGCCTCTAAAAAATATTGACCATATGAGCAAAGTTTACAAAGATCAGTTCTTTACTATCTTTGGGTATTCCTGAATATATGAATTATTTCTATCAAACTATATGGAAAAGGACTATATACTTAAGTTGAAATTAATTTCCTTAAGAAGTTACATACTCATAGAGCAGTCAGAACTTATGCCTAATATAAATAAGTGAAGTAATTTATTCCCCAATCAATCACTTTCTTATGTCTGCTTTTCTCATTCTATTTTTCATTGGGTTTTCAGAGAAAGAAAGTGCTCTTAGATATTCACAAACAACAGAATGCCAGCTGATATCAGCATTCAGATAAAGATCTTTCAGTAATGGGGAAGGGAAATTTTTAAAGATTATACAACTGTCAAATTATTAATGAGACAAACTTAAAAGAAAGGAACTGCAATTTGTACCACAGCCATCCTGAAATTTTAAAAAGCTTGCCTTTCTGTTGAGCATAACTCATAAGGAGATTCACTAAAAGACATCTAAGCAGATAGACAGCCATCTTTACAAAGCATAACCCAATACTATAATCTTCTAATTTTATATCCAGATACAGACTGCTGCATCTGCATTTGAAAAAATTTGTTATTTCAGGAGCAAGGAGTAAGACTAATGAAAAAACTTGAAAAGTAACCAGAGTCTTGAATTGGTATTATAAAGTCAGACCAAAATCTGGCCTTGTAAATGGATACCCCATTAATACTGAAATATATTAACAGTTTAAAGACTAGAATTTACACAATTATGACACCTTATCATTTATAAGGTAAGTTATCTATTTTAGGGTATTCACATAACTCTAGAATATTAATAGGCCAGGCCCAATTAGATGTCTCTGAAAACAAGCACTCTGAAGTCTAGTCTAAACAACACCATTAGGGCCCTATGCTTTAAATCATATCTCAAAGATGGTAATAATGAATAGCCTTCTATATATAAGGATCTTTCACTAAATTTCCACAGCAAGTTATGGTGAACTGCACAGCTGAAGTACTTTACCCTTCAACGGGACAAGAAACTGTACCAGAAGTCAACTTCACATTTGAAGGAGAAACTGGAAAGAACCCAGATGAAGAAGACAACACATTTTATCAAAGACTCAAGTCCATGAAGGAACCGCTAGAAGCACAAAATATTCCAGGTATATAAATATGATTAAAACCATTTGTTCCAACTTTAAAATCAATCTCAATTGTCTAAAATAGTTAGTTGCTATTTTAGAAACATATAGGCTTTTGCAAAAATATTCATTTCTAATCTAATCCAACAAAAAAGACGCCTCAGAAATTTTACAGATCCATAGCTTATTTTCTGAACACAACTGAAGGAAACTAAGACATGATTTAGAATTTAGATTGTTTTAAGAGGTTAATACTATATATATAATTATCATATAAATGTTTTCCCCACCAGACAATTTTGGAAATGTACCTCCAGAAATGATGCTCGTTCTACATTTAGCCTGGGTTGCCTGTGGTTATGTAATATGGCAAAATTCTACTGAAGACACATGGTATAAAATGGTAAAAATTCAAACTGTCAAGCAAGTGGTAAGTAGTCTCTATAAAATACACTATTAATGAGGTTAACATTTATCAAAAGTATTATAATTCATAATTGGATTAAACAGTGTCCCTATAGTCATTTTGTAATTAATAGCAAACCTGGAATTTCAAAGGAGAGATCAGTTGCAATCAAGATCAGAGAAGGTGAAGAATTGCAGGAAGAGTTCAAAGCAACAGTAACTGGTGTAAAAAGTTGTTTGATTTGGCTAAGAGATACAAACCACAGACCTCTTTTGCCTCAAACTTGCCTAATAACTGTGCTTGGTTAGTTGCATTCTCTGGGAACATGATGACAAGGAAGCATAACAATAGCAAAGCAAAGCCAAGGATTTCAATGAAACACTTTCTATTAATATGTAGTATCTAGACTGTACTTTCAAAAAGCATCATGGTAATCATAGTTCTTAATCTTTCATGTTAGTCAAGATAGATTTAACTATGAGAGAGATACTTTACTGAAACCTTCTTCTAGAACAAAAAGATTTAGAGTTTTATTAGTAGCAGCAAGATAAAATCCCAAGTGTTCAATATACAGTCAGGCCTCTCTATCCATGGGTTCTGCATCCATGGATATAAACGACTGAGAATCAAAAATATTTGGTGGGGGAGAAATGGACGGTAGCATCTGTACTGAACATGCACAGATTTTTTTCCATGATTCCCTAAGTAATATAACTATTTACATAACATTTAGATTAGGTATTATAAGTTATCTAGAGATGATTTAAAGCATATGAGAGGGTATGCATAGGTTATACGCAAATACTACACTGTTTAATGTCAGGGACTTGAGCATCCATGGATTTTGGTATCTGAGGAGAATCCTGGAACCAATCCCCCATGGATACTAAGGGCCAATTGTAATGACTCTCCTCACCTTTAATCTGCTCTATAGAGATCCACAGGGCCACTTTTTATGGCAGTCACAAGCAAAGCTGTGCTTTCAGAAGAGTAAAATCTTGAGTTATAATCTGACATTTAGCTTTTGTGCTCAGCTTAATACAGAGTATTTCCTTTAGCAATCTTAGTTTTGTGCTCAAATTACTATAGTCATGCCATACTGAAACTGTTTTTTCTCTACTGTGCAGTTCAGAAAAAAGCTTTAATTACACAATCACTAACTACACTGAGTACATTTTACTATTTTCGGGTGTTTTGGTTTTTTGTGGGTTGGTTGCTTTGTTTTTGAGACAGGGTCTCACTGTGTCGCCCAGGCTGGAGTGCAGTAGTGTAATCATGGCTCACTGTAGCCTCAACCTCCCAAGCTCAGATGGTCCTCCCACCTCAGCCTCCCACGTGGCTGGGACTACAGGCACACATAGCCATGCCTGTTTTTTTTTTTTCTTATAGAGACGTGGCTTCACCATGTTGCCCAGGCTGGTCTTAGACTCCTAGGCTCAGCCAAGTTGCCAACTCAGTCCTACAAAGTGCTGAGATTACAGGTGTAAGCCACTGTGCCCGGCCTTATTTCGGTTTTCAGAAAGATAATTTCTATTATAAAATTGAATTCTTTCAATGTAACTATAGTTTATCCCTTAAATTATGCTTTTCTTTACAATGGAAACACAAAGCATTCTTAAACAATAAGCTACACATGGTAATTCTCTTAAGTAGCTACCACAACTTGGAAACTAAAAACAGGTAAACATTTTTTGGGGGAACAAACATAAAAATCATGATTTTAAAATGCATCTGAAAGACCACTTTATTTAGTGTAAGAAAATAGATTTTCTGTCACATTAAATTGAATAAATTATGATGTTCAATTTTTATTTTTACCTAAATGGAAATAATATATTCATCTACTAATCAAAGATGATTTTCAAAATTAAATGTAATTTTTGCCAATGATATTAAGTTTTAAACAAGGTGTTTTTTTGTCACAGCAAAGAAATGATGACTTTATTGAATTAGATTACACCATTCTACTTCATGATATAGCATCTCAGGTAAAGTATAATTTACCTTTTTTTGATGCCATTCTGAAAACTGAGACTCCTCATATAGCCACAGCATGCTTTATTAATTTTAACTCTAAATCACAATTCACATAAATCCAGATAGGCACCATATTTAAGTATATTATAGTTGCAGCAATTTAACAAAAGTACTACTCTTTGTGAAGACTTTTTTGTCTCTAACAAAATATAAACCCAAATACGTTTTCCTCAGTGTTTTCTGAATTTTATCATAGCGTTAATTTTCTTCACTTGCAGGAGATCATACCCTGGCAAATGCAAGTTCTCTGGCATCCACAATATGGCACTAAAATAAAACATAATAGCCGTCTGCCAAAGGAAGTACAACTGGAATAAACAAAATCTCTAACACTGGGAGGAAGTGTAAAAGCATGCCTATTAATGATGTGTATGCCAATTTTATTGGCATGTAGCTTATAAAGCCAAATAATCCCAAAGTGTCTTGATTACAGTATAGAACTCTATAGATTCCATAATACAAAGTATCACTATATAAAAATGTTTTTGTAACAGTAATAGTGGTATGTATATCCAATAATAAAAAGCCTTCAATTTCAGCCTCATAATGTTTAATTACGACACCTACTTACGGGACAGGGGCAGTAATGGTCTCTCGAAAGGCAACTTTTGGCTTTCCTGTGATACAAGGACAGCCATATTCTCTTTCCATTCTCTAAAAAGAGTGAGGAAATTATTATTTAAATTTAAAAAAAATAAACTGAAAGAAAAACCCCCAAGCATCTTGTATATCTTAGTAGCATTCATTTAAATACACTAGATAAACAAATTTCAAATCATTTTAGTATCTTACAAGGACTAGGTATGTGATGCTTAATACAAACTGCTTTTACAGATTTTATATAAATGAATTCTAAGTTACAATGGTCAATTTATATTTACCTCCAATTAATCTACCCACTAAAACTTCACCATTGTTCCATATTATTACATATTCACTGGAATAATATATAAATCTGTTGTCAGGATTTTCTATGTCAACTTCAAAGATAAGAGCTCACCAAAATTTCTAATCATGTATCTTTGGTTTTTACTTACATATCAATATATACAAGACCTTTCCTGGGAGGGTATAGGCCCCACCTTCCCTTTCTTTTATCCATATTATAATGATCTTCAAGTAATGACTTGAGAAGAAATGGCCTGAATAGTTGGTACAACCGCAGGCTATCTCCCTAAGGCTTAGACCAGGATTTACCAGACCCAATTAAGCATGATATGAAGATGGACTGATATTCTTGCTGCAAATTCCGAGCCTTGATTCTAGCAGTCCAGAACGTTTTCCAAATAAAAAGATTTAGAGATCAAAAATAATTATTTTGTAACACATAGTAAAGGAAGCAGTTGACCACATCTGGATACAAACCAGAGTTGAAGCATGAAGAACCACATTTACAGACATTAGACTGAGAATTATTGACTTTTAACAAAACACAGACAGTAATAAACTGATTTCAATTTAATTTCCTTATTATTCATTACCTGAGCATAGATTTCCAGGTGTAATTCTCCCATTCCAGATACAATTGTCTCTTTGTTCTCAGTGTCAAAGTGTACTTTAAATGTGGGATCTTCTCTTGTAAACCTGCCAATACCTTTTGAAAATTTTTCCAGATCGTTCTTTAAAAGAAGAAGAAAGTCACTATTTGTTTTGCTAAGCATGATAAGCAATGGGATTTTAGAAAAAGCTTTACTGAATGAAATAAAATACATTAGCAGTTAAGAAATAAAAATGATACACATCTAGTTCTACTCCACAGAATTTTCTTTCCATATCAAGATAGAAAACAGGAGTCCAAGACTTAAGTCTATGCCCTTTCTATTACATTGACAAATTGTCCTTCTGTGAAAATTGCCCATAAAGCAAAAACTGGAATCTGTGTTACATTTTAGAAATCCTATACATAATCAAAGGAATCAGCATGTTTACCAAGACACTACTGTAGATCCAAACAAGATAGTTAAGACCAACAAATAGGAAAATACCACAATGAGACCTATCCCTTTCAAAACAATCTGCTTGGATGTGGTATGATGCATCTTTATTCTCCTTAGTTTCCACGTGATCCCACGTGGTGAGCAGAGTAACGGCCCTCCAAAGATACCCTAATCCTCCCAAATTTGTCAATATGCTGCCTTTCATAGCAGAGGGGACTTTGCAAACGTAATTAAGGTTACAGACCTTGACATGGGGAGATTGTTATCAAATATCTAGGTGGGTACAATATAATCAAGTATGCCTTTAAAAAACGGAGGGGGAAGCCAGAAGGGTGGGTCAAAGGGATTCCATAAAGAAGAAGTGGTAGGAGATATCTGAAACATGAAAGAGACTTAACTGGCTATTGCTAGCACTGAAGATGGAGGAAAGGGGCCACAAGCCAAGCCATTTGTTTTCTCAAATTCCAACCACAATGCTGAAAGGCAGAATTATCCACATTTTACAGGTAAGGAAATAAGGTGCAGAGAGGTTAAGTGACTTGTTCAAGGTCACATAGCTATTGCATGGCAAAACCGGGACTGAATCCCAGGTTAGTCTTTCTAGGTGTTTTGCCTTTTTCCTGCACAAGCCAAATATTCTCAACTTAGCAGAAACACCATCCCTGCCCCCACTATTGAGAATCATGGAGACTTCATTATTTGATTTAAATTAACTTCCTTCAGTAAGCAGCCATCTTTAAACTTTTTAATGCATATACGACCCCAAAAACACCAAAAAACCTTCTGGCTATTGAAGCATTGATTTCCCTCCATTATTGTAAATTATCAACAGTTAAATGTCTTAAATAAACTCTGAATTTAGAAATGAAGAAGCATAATACAAGCATAAGTTCTAACCTTGCATACTTCCAAAGAGAAAAGCAAGCAATTTTAACAATGTACTTGTAACAAACTATGACATCCTACTGAGGTTAAGATGCAAGGTTGACCTTTCCTCAAGTTTCTGAGAAAACAGAGTAATTTAATATTTCTCAGTCTTCTCTTTTCTATATTAAGAAAAGGTCTGGAAAATCTCAAGATTCCTCGAAATGGATGTAGTAGTAGCTGTTAGTGATATATCACACATGACAGTTTATCAGAGTATGTTTTGTAATGACAAGTTCTGAATGACAAATCATAAAATGTTCACTCAATGTATGAATAAGTGAATTTCAATATACCACATTAACATGATTGTTATGAATGTAAAGGCAACTTAGGAACTAAAAAATTATGGTTTGAGATCAGACTAAATCTCACGGCAAAGAATGAAAATGCAAAACCTAATCATGCAATTTTGGCTTTATTAAAAGCTAAATTACATCAAACCCAAATATAAAACTATGAAGTATAAAATTATCTTTTAAAAAAATTATATTTCAAAGTCTTGTTTACAAGCTTTCCATGCAATACTCAGACATTTACCTCATAACTAGCACAAAATCTAGAGCTATATTATAACCTATGAGTCAATTAATCAGTTCAACATTCTAAAGTACTTTATAGTGGGGTTTTACTACAACTTAGGAGAAATGCCCCTAATTCTCCTTTTCCAATTGTTTATGACCTGAATCCAGGAATTTACACTTACCACTCTGAAGCCAATAATATAGTAAAGAATTATAAAGTACAGTCAGGTGAATATTTTAGTACCATCAATTTATTCAAATATACTGAGGAGTTATCATTAGGAACAGACTGGTAAATTTAAAAAGAAGTTCTCAATATCAACAGAGGAAATAGAGACCATAAGACTGCTGGTTGTTACAAGATATCAAGTGCATTGTAGAAACAGATGAAAAAGCTCAAGTTTTAATTGTGATATACTGAGCTTTATCAAACTCCTACCTTGTTGGAAGGCCTCATTGCTATTGAAATGACAGGATCAGGAACATGAATTGACTCCTAAAATATTTTTTAAAAGAAAACAGAAGAATTGAAAAACAGATCCTTATGGGTCAGGGATAGATTAATTTTAATGTGTCACTTTACAACAGAACTAAGAACAAAGGATAAATACTAGCCAATGTCTTTAGGCTAGACAATATATATCTTGGTCTGTTTTGCATTAAATAAATAAGTATATATTAATACAACATACTAATAAATAAAGCTATCTACTTATATAAGTTCCTCCTTCCCAAAATAAAATAATTGAATGTGTTTATTTACCTGTTTAACATTATCATTACAATTAATCCAAATACTGAGAGGTGAAATTCTTATTGCTTGGTGGCTGTTGCAATCTTCTAAGTTATTTTATTTAATCAAAATATACTACAATTACTGGTAAGGGAAACACTGAAAAAGCACCAAATTCTTGATACCCACGATACTTCATTTAATCAATCACAACTCTGAAAAACAGGTATTACCCCCCCATTTTATAAATAAAGTCACTAAAGTCATGGAAATAAGATAAATTGTCTAAGGGCCATTAGGCAGCATAGGGCAACGTGAGACTCTAGCCAAGGCCTATTTGTTTCAAAGCCTTGCTAAGCACTGCCCACAACCACCAATCACTTCATGTTGCTAATGATAAGTACTTAGAGAAGGCCTTAGCAATAATACTTAGAAAATGTTCCTTTTATCTAGATCGCAAACAAAAATTATATAGATTTGTTTTTTTGTGGTATCTTAAATCAACATGTAATACTATACACATTAGAGGATATTATAGACAAAAGAACTAAACTATAAAATCATGAATTCATCATTAGATAGCAGGAAGTATTACAGTGCTAATCTGTTAAGAGTTGGGTCTGTATTTATGTAAATGACTCACTGCAAATTACCTGTCACCCTATGTACTCATCATACTCTTTCTTTACTGAATTCATGAAAGATATAACTCTCTACCCAGGGCCTCAGTGAAAATTAAAAAAAAAAAAGATATCATTCTCATGAACAAATGGGCATAATGTAGGAGAGTTTGCTCTCCTATAGAGGCAAAAAAGGTGAGTGAGTGAAGAGAATTCAAAGGCAGAAACTACCCGTGCACGCTCTTCTCTCAGAATCCCTTAATGATAAAAACGGACTTCTGAGTTCCAAAGGGAAGGCTGTTTATATAAAGTCAGACTGTATAGCTGCATATTGCCTTCTGAGCCTGGTTATGTTCTGTTATCCCAGTCTAGTTTAAATGATACAGTCTGGTCTCACAAGGGACTGAGGGAACAGTATAGTTGCTGGCTACTGAGTTAACAAAGAAGTAGCACTCCACTCAAACTAGCTTGATGCTAGTGGTAACAATTAGAAATGCACCCTGATTGTGGAAGCAGGTCTCAGGGTGGAGGAATCAGAGCCACACTGTCCAGTTATGATCTGGTGGATATTTTTACTTCTTGCTAAACTTGTGAGGATTGTGGATCCTCTAAGTTTTCCTTTTTACTATGGTAAAAACTTTTCCTAGTTTTTACTATTGAAAAACCAGGTAAGTTAGCTTATAGAGCACTAGTCTAATTGACATTCAAAGAGCTAAAACCAACATTCAAAGAGCCACAACTAACTTGATATGCGTGGTACTCAATGAAAATGTCTGTGGTCGTTTCTCTGGAGTATTAAATGCACTACATAAAAACATAGACTTTTAAAATTCTAGTGGTAAGTAGCTTTGAAATTAAACGGCTTACCATAGAAAGGCCACTGTTGTCTTTGCTTGTGAATGTGTCTCCACTAGCACAGTCAATGCCAAACAACGCACAGATGTCCCCAGCATATACTTCCTCAACATCCTAAAGCAAGAAATAACACAAAATGATATTTGCAAGTATACAAATAAAGATATGGTAACTAAAAAGTAACTGTACAGTATACACATTGTATACAAATAAGCATGACAATCTCTCAGCTTGAATTCTATAGAGAATGAATTAGCTAGAATCAATACAATAATAACAATCAATCATGCTAAGACATATCTTTAAAAGGCCTTTATTTAAACCACATATCAATAGATGAGATTTTATTTTAATTAAACAGAAAACTGATTACTTGAAGGATCTGCAGAACTAACAATACGGTGCCTCAAAGTTCTAAAGTTATTTCTATGGAATTAAAAGGCCTGTATTATACACGTTGCCACAATTAGACAATGAGATTGTGAATGACAGAGACATACCAGGAAAATTGTAAAAGAAGTTTTGAAAACAAAGGTGGAAGAATGGAGCCTAATGTACTAGTAATAATTTTAATTTCTCACAGATGCAAGCAGTCAAGAAAACACAGGAAATTTAAAAACAAAGCATTAGTGCCTCCAACCTTCCTAGTTTTTGTCCTTTTACATTGACAGTTCATTCACAACAGCTGTGGCTGTTAGTAGATGTGTCTTTCTTTAATGGTTACACAGCTGTACAAATCTTCCAGCTCTCGGTCCATGAAACAGCTATGACAATCACTTCGCCTGCCCCCTGCTGACTATCTCACAAAACAGCAATGCTGTCAGATTCTGAGACTGACAATTCTTCTAGAAGAAACAAAAGTTATAGCTACCAAAAAATTTCTAAGATTTTTCTTAGACTGATAAATTTCTCCAGGAATCTACAGCTGGACTGGCAAGGGGTAGGGACAGTGAACAAACTCATGTACTCGGTGTTCCTTCCAAAGCCTAACCACAAGGACTACAGAAGGCTATGGCAGATTCCGAGCCAGTTCAAGAATTCAAGGCATAAGTCAAAGTTTATCTCCCAGATCCGCCCTTGAAGTTTTTAAATCTTCAGGTGGATTCTGGCACCAATATGGTCCTGCAGTGGGTTCTACAATAGGAATAAAGCCTCTAGGGTTAAACAGGGCTTTTGTGCCTGCTGTATTTCAGAAAGTAAATAAATCAAAACAATGTCGAAAATTGTGTAAATTTATTACTCTCATCTTTAAGAATCACAGTTCCACAGTCTTAAATGCCTATTACATTATTTGTAATGCTGAGTCTTGTATTCTGGGTGTTAGGGAACTGTCTATTTTCCTTAAACTTGACCCTTGAGAAAATATAGCTAATTCACAACCAGTGGTATTAAAAAAATGAGTTGTTAACATCTGCAAATTTAACCTATAGCAAAGTGCTAGATCAGAGCTGCAAGACACTTAAGTAAAAAGGAAGAAACTAGAAACATACATTTAACCAGAATTAATTTTCTAGTGGAGCTCAGGATACCAAGAAGGGTCTACTTCACTCATATTAGAGGAATTTCTAATCTCACAATGACACTGTACTTGCCTCCATCATGTCGGCATGCATGCGAGCCAGCCGTTGCAACCGTACTCTCTTTCTTGTCCTTGTGTTGTAGATGGTGTCACCCTTCTTTAGCTCTCCCTGGTAAATGCGAATGTAAGTTAATTGTCCAAATCGACCTGCCTAGAAGTCAAGATTGGGTAGGGGCAGGAAGAACAAAAAGAATCATAAGAATCAAAAGTTATTGAGGAAAGCTTTGTGACTCCCTCCAAGTGTTCCCTCCCAATTTTAGTAATCTATCTTACATATTTCAGCTTACTGTCATTAATACTAGCTTTGAACGCAGATAAATGGTTGTTATTCGTCAATATTTTTGGTATCACAATCTAAGATAGTTCTGTTTCCTTTGAAATAAGCTATTAATATTAGAACAAAAATTTTAAATTGTTTACATAAGAAAGTATCTTTTGCCTTCTAACATTATTTCATAAGTTTAATGTAATAAAATAAAATATAAAACAAAAACAAGGTATAATTGGAAAAACAACAAAGATACCACTAGAAATAGTAGTGTGCTATACATCTAAAACACAATGTCTGAAAATCATGTGGAAAACCATGCAAGTAAAAGTTCTGTGGTTGGGCTGGTGGCTCATGCCTGTAATCCCAGCACTTTGGGAGGCTGAGGAGGGTGGATCACCTGAGTTCCATAGTTCAAGACCAGCCTGGCCAACATGGCAAAACCTCATCTCTACTAAAAATACAAAAATTAGTCAGGCATGGTGGTGTGTCTGTAATCTCAGCTACTTGGGAGACTGAGGCAGAAGAATTGCTTAAACCCAGGAGGCAGAAGTTGCAATGAGCCGAGATCGCACCACTGCACTCCAACCTGGGCGACACAGTAGGTGAAAGAATCTCTGTTTTTAAAAAAAAAAAAAAAAAGAGTTCTGTGAAGTGATTGAATAAACTAGTGGTGACCAATTAACATATACTTAAAAGTTGCCAGTTCTTACCATGGCTAATTATAGGCTTAACAAACAAGCAGTCAAATCCCAACAGGAAATTTTAAACATGTGATTAGTGATTTTAAAATTCTTTTGGAGGAATAAATAGATAAAAACAGAAATTTTTCAAAAACTATGGTAATAAAACTAACCTTGACTGATATAAAAACATATTAAAATGCTTAAAACTCAGAAAATGGAGAACTAACCCATAAAGACTATACAGCCCATATAGTATAAAAATCTAAAGTGTAAAATATATTTGTCAATAGATGATAAAGAAATATGACAAATCAATGGAAAAGGTAGAAAGATTGTTTATACACAACTGGACAATTGATATTCTATTTGGAGGCAGAGGAGATACATTTAGATCCTACCCACCAAAATAAATTCCAGTTGAATTAATGATGAGGGGAAAAAAAACATAAAAAAGTAGAAAAAAACAAAAGCAAATATTAACTAAATATATACAAATAAAAGGTTTCTAAGGATAAAAATTAAAGAATGACTAAACAAAAAGACTGACATATTTGACTATACAAACTTTAAAGCACTGATTGTTTTTAAAAATCAAAACTTATTGCATCGAGATGAAAAAGTCTGAATAATGTTACCCTGTAAGAATGTACCTCAGTTTATTTATCAAATTGTAATTCCTGGGAATTTTCAATTGTGAGAGTTCGGTTTTATAAGGTAAGCTGAAGCTAACATTAATTTGCTACCCTTCAATAGTTCCTTAGGACACATTTCTAGAAATGGACCCAATGTTATTTGTAACAGTAGAAACCTGGAAACAATATAAACATCTTAACAATTAAGAAATTTTAAGCAAATTTTGGTGTATCTGCTTGATGGACTATTATGCTACTACTTAAAATGTTTAAACTACTTATAGAAACATGGAACATTATCTAATGTGACATTAAAAAGAGCAAGACAAAATTATACAGGTAGTATGATTTAGGTAAAAATTTACACTCCTTAGGCAAAGAGAAGAGACTAGAAAGAAATGCACCTAATAACAAAGAACCATCATCATCTGAGTGTCAGAGCTGTGGAAATTTTCCACCTCTTCTTTCTATTTTTCCTATTTTTCAAATCTTTCATAAAGGTCAGAGTCATTTTGTAATGGGAATAAAGCCTAGAGGGAAAAAAATTCTACAGACAGCAGTTAAATACATTAGAAAGCAACTTACCTCCAGTTTAAAAGCCAGGCCTACAAATGGGTAGGAATTGTCTCTTTTGGAGCTCATTAAGATTTTGGTCTTCTCTTTTGAGTCACTTAAAATAAAAGAAATACAAATCTATGAGATGTAATTATTTAATATTTCTATCAATTTATTTCATCACGAAGTATTATCTGAGAAAAAGCACATGTGTGGGATATTACTGGTGTCACACATAAGTAAAATTGCACTGAAAGAGATAAATAAAAATAAGTTCTCAATTGGGCATAGTGGCTCATGCCCATAATCCCCACACTTTGGGAGACTGAAGTGAGAGGATCACTTGAGCTCAGGAATTCAAGGCTGTGGTGAGCTATTAATGCGCCACTGCACTCCAGCCTAGGCAACTGAGCAAGACTTTGTCTCAAAAAAAAAAAAAAGAAAAAGAGAAAGAAAAAAAACCTCTAGAGCTTAGTTACTACATAGTGATAGGACAAGAGTAGACTAAAAAACACAGAAATGGACAAGAGCAAACTAAAAACACAGAAATGGACAAGAGCAAACTACAAACACAGAAATGGACAAGAGCAAACTACAAAACACAGAAATGGACAAGAGCAAACTACAAACACAGAAATGGACAAGAGCAAACTACAAAACACAGAAATGGACAAGAGCAAACTAAAAACACAGAAATGGACAAGAGCAAACTACAAAACACAGAAATGGACAAGGGCCAACTACAAAACACAGAAATGGACAAGAGCCAACTACAAACACAGAAATGGTTTCACAGGGAAAGAAAGAAAAATAGAAGTTTTTTTTGACGTTTGTTTTTTAAAGCTTTTTTTTTTTAACAGTATGTCTGAAAACAGCTAGTCCCAAATGAGAAAATTTTCTAATGATATAAACCTTGAGAGATAGTAAAACGAATCATCACTTTTAACTCACAAACAGAATAAGCGATGGGAACCAATAATAAACATTTTTCTGTATGTCAAAATTGTTACCCAAATAAAAACCATGATTTATTTTTGTAAATTATGAAAAAAAATCACAGACATAACTAGAAGGACCAACCTTAAATTCCTTCACAGTGCATAAATATAAAAGTATTTCTGCATAAACTAAGACTTGGTTTTCAAGACTTACTCCTCCGGATTGAGAAGAGCATAGTTCCGGACTTCAGATGGATTCGGGAGGTATTCTAAAATAGCATCTAAAAGAGGCTGAACTCCTTTGTTCTTCAAGGCACTTCCCAAAAATACGGGAGTAAATAACCTATTCAGAGTAGCTCTTCGAATTGCTAGCTACAAAAGAAAACAATTTAATGATAGTTAATGTTAAAATTACCTGTTGTGCTAGAAGTTAATTACAAACAAACAAATAAAATGAACTGATACTCCACTCTTTGGAGTGTTGACTCTTATAGAGACTAAAATCAGGTCCCCAATTAAAGTCAAAATACAAAGAAAAGAATCACTTCCTTCTTCAGGGCTGGGAAATGATTTACTACACAACTGCTTTCAACACTCTTGGGATCACTATTTCTCACTCATTTTCAATTTGCTAAATATATATATATATATATTTATACATATATATATATATATATACACACACACATATACACAGAAAATAGACACACTAATAGAACACTGCAAACAGTATGCTATCGATTGTATAAAATAGAGGAAAAAGTAATATACGTGCAAAAGCCTTTATAAAGGTGCACCAGAAGCTAATAACTGGTAACCCGTTTCAGGGAGAGGGCAGAGAACTGGGCAGATGGAAGAAAAAATAAGAGGGTGTTTACTATTTACCTTTGTATACTTTCTAAATATTTAAGCTATATGAACATATTCTCTATTAAAAAACATTTATCTTTTTCTTTTTGTAAAGAATATACACACAGGAAACCAAACAGTACTAATCTCTCATAAACTATAAGTCATGACAGTAGCAGGCTCCAGGTCCTGCCCCAACCCTTAGTGCAAACACCATCAATGTGTCCTGCTGGCGGAAAAGACCTTAGAGAATACGTAGTGGAGCTTTAGCTCTAGCAGTTGGAAGAGGCCAACAATAGTGCCACAACCAACAAAAGAATAAAATGAACTGATACTCTTTGGAGGGCTGGCTCTAAAGGAGACTAAAATCAGGTCCCCAATAATTTAAGGGGACCCAACAACTTTTCTCATGTGAAGTTATTATATAACTCACCTTAAAAAAAAGTAATATGCCATGTCAAGTATTTTTTAGGAAGCCAATTATTTTAAATAAATGTACTGAGATTTCATTAATAAAGCCCATACATAAAAGCATCGTGTCCCCTTCCTAAAAAAACAACTTCTTTTTGTTGTTAATATGACTTATTTTGAGAGCACTTGCCTTTAAATCAGAAATTGAGGGGATTTTTTCTTCCAGAAACATCTCACCAAGCTGTTCATCTGAATTAGCAACACATTCAATTAGCTCCTGTCTGTGGTCAGCGGCCGCCGCCTTTAACTCAGCAGGAATCTCATCATATCGAACAACCTCACTAAGAAAACAAGTATTTTGGTGGTTTAAGGATATTCAACTTGATATACGAAGGACTAATGAAAAAGATATGCTTAAGGGTTAAACACTTTTTTAGGTAAGAAAGAGCTCTGATACATTTGCATTCAAATGGCAAATAAGACTAACGTATACTTTTAAAATGTAGACAGAATAGTAGACAAAAATACTGAAACAGTCAAGCTTAAGGTCAAGGCTGTATTACTAGTAAATGGAAAAGCTAAAACAGTCCACTGTAATGAGAAAACCATCCCTAGTTTTATAACAGACATCACATTCTACTTTCCTGCATATCAAGTTTTACAGACGATAATGATAAAAGATGTAATACAAAATTTTTCCCAATTTAATGCAACCTGGTTTATCCTTATTCAATACACAGTAAAATACAAGTTCAAAACAATGACTTGACAAAGTATCAACTGAATCAAAGTTTAAACTCTTCCATGTAGTTTTTACTGTATTCTATTTTAAAACTGGCAAGCATGCAAAGTAATGAGTATCCATTTATTGAATACTTATAATGTAGTAAGCGCTGAACTAAATATCTGACAGTAATTTATTTGATCTTCATATACGAAATAGTTTATATTATCTGCATTTTCAGATCAGGAAACTAACTTACATAGGCAAAGTAATTTGCCCAAGGCTGTCCTACTAGTAAACAGAAGAGGTAAGATTCAAAGCCAACCTGTCTGGGGCCCATCTGAGCTCTTGAAAATTCTATTAATCATATTCTTATTAATCACAACCTAACAATCTCTAGAAGCAGCACTAGAGGGACCTTACACTATTCGTTTCTATTAATAACAGACCTGATCATATAGTTTTTAAGAATATCCCAGTTTACAGTTTTAAAAAAAGGGTGACTAAATATGACAGATCCTTCAACCTGTGACATCAGTTCTCCATTCCTCCGGGGGCTGAACAGGTAAAATCACAAATAAAATGTTCAAGGCTAAAATAAATATACTTGATATTTAAAAGCAGTCCAAAAATTTTTCAAGGTATTTCTTTAAAAATGGAAATTAATGTCAAAAAAAATAAGCTTTTCAGAAAACACATTCCTAACTTTAATAAATACAGAAGAAGCCATTTCAAAGAAACAAAAAGTAACTTTTAATATTCTAAAGAAGGCTCCTCACAATCTTCAAATCTTCACTTCATCCTCCCTGGCAAGCTCCCTGCTTCTTAGCCTTTCACATGTCAGAATCATTTGTGGATTCCTTTCCAAATATATACAGTGAACTAGGGCTGGGGAAGGGTACATGTACATGAAGAAGCTGCACCTGTGGTTCTGATGTACAACGTTTAAGAGTCTCTACTTCTGACAACAGAAATACGTGCCTTGGCCAGGTGCAGTGGCTTACACCTGTAATCCCAGCACTTTGGGAGGCCGAGGCAGGCGGATCATGAGGTCAGGAGATCAAGACCATCCAGGCTAACATGGTGAAACTCCATCTCTACAAAAAATACAAAAAATTAGCTGGGCGTGTTGGCGCACACCAGTAGTCCCAGTTACTCAGGAAGCTGAGGCAAGAGAATCGCTTGAACCCAGGAGGCAGAGGTTGCAGTGAGCCGGGATTGGGCCACTGCACTCCAGCCTGGCAATAGAGCCAGACTCCATCTCAAAAAGAAGGAAAGAAAGATGTGCCTTCGTAATTCTGGGAAAGTGTATTTATTTATTCATTTACAAATATTTTTGAGTCCCTGTTATGTACTAGGCAGTTGTAGGGGCTGGGACATAGCAGTGAATAAAATAGGAAAAAAATAAAATGAAATACCTTGCCTTATTGGGCCCTATATCCTAAGGAGTGGTTAAGTAAACTCTGTTGTCATTAATCAGTTGTCACATAAAAAGTGAAAGGAACACCTTGTCCACTGGAAAGACTCCATTCTTTTCCTGCCTACAAGATGGCTGATGAAGATAAATTCTACAGTTCACTGATCACAATGCCATTCACCCACCTACCAGACCTGTAATCCCAATCCCATAGCAGAGGAAGGAAATCCCTCAGGAAAAGTGCCTTTGGAGAAAATACCAAGCTACAGAGGTCACTCCTCAAAACAAAGGATCATTTATGACTCCCTATATTGTCTAGATCAGTGTCACTCAAAGTGTAGCCTGCAGACCTGTAAGAGCAGCATCAACTGGGAACCTTCCAGAAATGCAAATGATGGACCACACTCTAGTTCTACTAATCAGAACCACTCTATGTCTTTCAACGAAGTCTCCAGGCGATTGTTATAAATGCTGTTTTAATAACCACCAGGCAATTACAGTACTTTGTATGTAAAGGTTACTCAAAAGCTGATGGACCAAATACCATGTCAAAAAGTTACCAATTTATTTCTTGTATTTCCCAAACCACATATGTACAATTTTAACGGTTTTAACTTATTAATCATTTTTGCCCATGTAATTATAAAGCAATGTAATTATAAAGCAGGTAGAACAAATATTTATGATCTCTATTTTCTTCCTAATTTTTATCACAATACCCCCAGACCTGGCAGCTGCTCTATAAAAGTCCACAGAATAAATGAATAAATGAACAAGTGGAAAAAGATATAATACATTTACTAACTCAAAAATTTCCTAACACAAACTGAAGGCCTCCTTCTACCACACCATGCATGCCATAATGTGATATAATACCAAAAAGTAACATGGTCTCTCTCAGCATAAATATTAAATAAAATGGGGAGCAACTAGGATTAAAGGTATTGAAACAAAACCATCTCAGAGTATTCTTCCAGCCACATTTCAAAAAAGATATCTACTCTGGGTTTGATGAATTTATCCTTTCCTTATTTTTAATGCTTTTTAAAATATAAAATTTTAATAACGTATTTTTAGCACTTACCCAAAGTCTCCATCAAAATAGATGGCTCGTTCCTCAATAAGATCTATAATACCTTTAAAATTACCCTCCAAACCAATGGGTATCTGCATAAATGCTGCATTATGATTTAGTTTAGACCTGAAAAATAAAAATACACTGATTTACTTTTTTTCTTCTCCCCAAATCCCTTTGAAATGACAAAATGAATATTTTAAAACATCAATGGCAGACATTGGAGAATGAAAAAGGGTGCTAACATCAGGTCAGAACAGAAAATATACAGCAGCTGGGAACAGACTGACAACGTAACTCATGGAGCTCAGGAAGCCACAACCCCATTTAGGCAACAAAAAGAACTCCAAGATAACTGTTTTACCATCAGATTCCCAGATACACTGGATCAAAAGCAGAAATGGGAAGAACAGATAATGGGGGTCTGGCCAGGAAATTAAACAGGATAGCCGAGCCCACCTCTCATTCTTACATCAACTGACTCTGGCAAAACTGAGTACAGATATCTAAAGTGTTTGACTTCAACACCCAGTCTGAGTTTTCCTATTCTTATATTTAATATTTTTCCTATTCTTATAGGAAAACTCAGAGTGGGTGTTGAAGTCAAACACTCTTCATCAGCCTGTACCCCAAGCCAGGCTTAAAACTCAACAGAAACTGCATTCACTGGCAGGAATTCTCACTGGAGAAGAATATGCTCTAGCTATCACTGTTTAGTCTAGACTCTAGACTCCCATCTATAACTATGCTTAAAGGTCTAAGAATCACCAAACATCTGAAGGAAACCAAAAGCTTGAAAGAGAAGTGTTAAGTTAAGAACACTGTTCTCCAAGAAGAGAGTTACTAGAGGAAAAAAAAAATAAAATGTAAAGATTTGAGAAACAATTATCTCTACTGATAAAGTAATAAAAGATAAAGTTTATGCAATAAAACTTTATCTTTTATGCAATAAAAAGATATGCAATCTTTTATTGCATAAAAGATAAAGTTTATGAAAATTAAGTACATAATTGCTGGGAAAAAAAAGTTTTAAGGCAGGCCAAATAACTGAAAAGACACAAATGAGTATCAAAACAGTGAAGTGGAAGATTAACCTCAAGAATTCTCTAATAAGCTTAATGCAAAATGAGAAGGAGAGAGAAAATATAAGTATGATAGAAAAGATAATTCATGAAGGTCAGATCCAGAAGTTCCAGATTTTTATCTGTTTAATAGAACTTACCAAATGAGAAAACAAATAAATGGGAGTAGAGAAAAGAATGAACCAAAGTAATCAAATAAATGCCAAAGGACAGTTTTCTTGGAATTCAGAAGATTTAGTGAAAAAAGTCCATCTATTGCCGAGCACGAGTAAAATAAGGACAAAAAGTAAAAACGTTCTACCAAAAAAAGTTATAAACACCCAAATAAGATGTTCACTTTCATAAAAAATACATCACTTCCATCAGATTTTTTTGTCATCAGACATGCCATTCTCACCTTGTCCACTACCATCAACTTTACACCTATATATCCGTCAACTATACCATGTGAAACGTAAATATGAACTCTACAGCTACATTTGCACATCTACAAAAGGTGAAAAGCGAAATTCTGACTCTTTTTAAAGGCTTTGTGAAATATAGAGTATTGTGTACAATTTTAAATGCTATAAATACCACAAGTTCTATCTGGTACAGAAAGGAAGTGTTACTGTTGTTCTAAAAAATATGTTTACATCTGGAAACAAGAAAATCTCATCTCTACGGCAAACTACTTAAGGGCATTAGTTAAAATGATTCAAGGAAAAATTAAAACCAAAGATGATCTTTTATCTAAATAAAACACAAGGTATTTTTAGAATCTAGATTATAACTTCTCTAAAAATAGCAAAACAATATAAACAGATTGTTTTCCGAATTTATTTTCAACTCCCCTTAGAATTTAAATACTATTGTCCCCATTTTACAGAGAAGGTAGTTGATGAGATCATACCACGAGCCAATTTACTAAAATTAGTGTTCCACTTACTAAGGAACTCACATAAATACATTTTTAAAAATAAATTTAAGAATAAAGTTTAATGACAGTGAATTAATCAACCTTCTGGATATACGGTTTGCTTCTAGACCATCACATCCTCTTTGTTCATTCTAAGGCTCATTACCTCATTTGCTGCAGAGCCCTGGCTGGGCTGGAGCCCATTCGGTCCAATTTGTTAATAAAAGTTAGAAATGGAACGTTGTAGCGCTTCATCTGACGACTGACAGTCATGGTCTGGCACTGTACCCCTCCAACAGCACAGAGAACAAGGACTGCACCATCCAACACTCTCAGGGACCTTTCAACTTCTATTGTGAAGTCCACATGCCCTGAATAAGATGAAGTAAGGGAGGGTCTTAAAGAGCAACCTGAATGTTTAATATATGCACTACTAAAAGTTTTTGTATCTCTGCTCATCACATAAGTCTTCTAATTAGCATGTAGATTCCTGAGCTCACCAATACTATTCACCAACGCTTAGGTATAGGGCCCGGCAAGGTCATTTCAAGAAGATACTAGAGCAAAGGCACCTTTAGAATCAGCTAGAATATGTAAAAGGCAAGACTCTGCCTACTCACAATTTATTTGCACAAATTTTCAAGAAAACTACATAAGGATGAAGTGCTCTAGGTCCCAATTCAGTCTTCTTTAATAGGAATTCAGCATTACACTTTTGAGTATTTGATACTAAAAAATTAACTGGGTCACAGTAAGGGAAAGAACCAAATGCGCTTTTGCCAAAAGAAGCTGAAATAAAATCAAGAATCCAACTCACCAGGAGTATCTATAATGTTAATATTGACATCTTTCCACATGGTGTAAGTGGCTGCTGACTGAATAGTAATTCCTCTTTGTCTCTCTAGTTCCATGGAATCCATGACAGCACCAACTCCATCTTTACCTTTCACCTAAATACAAGTATAGCAATTCAGATTTTCTCTGCCTCTGCATTCCAAGAAGGAAAGAAATCTTAACTGAAATGGAAGCAGGTGCCAGGTACAGTAGCTCATGCCTATAATCCCAGCACTGTGGGAGACTGAGGCAGGAGGATAATCTCACCCCAGGATTATTATTTGAAACCAGCCTGGGCAACAGAGTGAGACCCCATCTATAAATAATAAAAAGAAAGAAAACTAGAAAACAGATACTTAAGCATCTTTGACAGATAAGCCTGTCAAAGGTCCACTGTAACCATTGTTTTAATCTTTCAGTTTTGTAAGCTTTATTAAATAATAGCAACAAAACAATTAAAATCAGGCTCTAATTAATCTGGAATCAACCATGAATATATACCTCATGCATCTTTGCAATTCTGCCAGTGTAGTAAAGGACTCGTTCTGTTAATGTAGTTTTCCCAGAATCAATGTGAGCTGAGATTCCAATATTTCGTATTTTTTCATTAGGAATCACCCCTGATGAAGACCATCGGCAGGCTTTCCAATTAACCTGAAAAAATAAGAGAGCACAACAGACAATCAAAAGGAGTATGGTGGACATTAATCCTCCAAAAAATCTCAGTAGATATGAGATAGCTTGAGAAAGGCGGCAGGGGAAACGATTAAGCCTGGAACTCTTGTAATCAGAGGAGAGACTACAAGAGAAGACAGAAAAGATGTATTCTTTTAAATTAATGAATGAAGAAATCAAATTTAACTAAAATAAAATGGGAGATACTTTTTGCTACAGATTTGAAAACAGACACTGGGGCAGATAAAATCACAAAGACAACTCCAAAAAGTAATAGAAAATACACAAGTGTCAGCTTAAATTTAACTTATTTTTTTCCCCTTTCTCCTTTATTGTAGTTTACAGATGACAAATATGTTCGAGAACTTTCATGCTCTATGCAGTGGTACTAATGGCTCCAGGACAGCCCACAGAGATTTCCAATTCCCCCGAAACAAAAACAATCCATGAAGTTTGTTTTAACTTTACTCTGGTGGAAGGGGGTGGGGATCCCTATTTTATGGAATTCAGATACAGTTTAACTATCTCCCTATAGGACTGCACATCCAAAACGAATCACAACTATTTCTAGGGAAAGAGAGGGGGAAAAAAAAAAAAAACTTAGAAAAGGTAGATAAAATATCAAAGTATCTAAGCGACAGGCACTTTAGCTGATTAAACTCCAGGGTACAAAGGGGCAAAATAAACGCGTTAATGAGCTAACGTGCAGGAACGGAGGGGCTTTCCAGCACTGACGCGCGACCGTCAGTATTCGGAGGTGTCAGGAGGACCCAGGGGTGTCACTGCCTTCTATGGCCCCGAAGGGACCACAGGGTCCCGGGAATGGCCCCAATTCAGTTTCTCTGTGCTCCAGTACCTGCTTCCTTTGCCAGCCCAGGAAAACTGGGGCCCTTCCACGCCCCAGAGCCGAGACGGCGGCGGCTCCCAACAGCCTCATGGCAAGCGCAGAGCACACGTCAAAGTCCCGAGGCTCCGGGTCGGTTCAGCTGCCGGCAGCGTACCGGGAAGCGCTCAAAGTCACGGCAGTCAGTGCTGTAAGAGCACTTCCGGGGGAAAGGACACGACGAATAATAGTAAGGGGAAGAAAGAGGAGCAACTGGACTGGAGCGCGGAGCAGTGCTTACGCTGCCCGCGCGCCCTCTCCCGACTTGGAAGAGAAAGTGCAATCGCTTTGCGGAGCTAATCAAGTGTTTGCTCCCAGTAAGACCGCACAGGTGTATGGATTGAGGAAGGGGAGTCCTTTGGTCTTCGTCTTCTTTTTAAAATATTACCTCTATATGAAGATACAGCCTTTAAACATGGCTGTTAGGCCTATAAAGCAATGTGGAGAAATGTTTATAACAGAACTTAAGTAGAAAAAAGCAAAATTGTCTATGCCAAATACATATTTTTTAATTATCTATAGGACACGTCCTGAAAGAGAACGTGGAAAAATTACAGTGAATGAACTACCAATTACAATTACAAATAATTTTCGTCATTTCAAAATGTTCTTTGCTATTGTTCAAAGTCAGATATGACATGTCCAGTCCATACGGAAGACTACATCCTTGACCATTCTGCTTGGATGTCAGAGGCATGTTGAACTTAACAGGTCCAAAACAGAGCTTCGGATCTTCTTCCACAAACCTTCTTTTTCTACAGTCTTCTCTAAATCATAAACGTAAACTTTAGTTACTCTAGCCAAAAATGTTAGTCACTTTGACATCACACTCTGACATCCCTGGTCTAATCAGTCAGCATATCCTGTAAGCTCTACTTTCAAAAAAATATCCAGAACTTGTTTCTCCCCACCTCTCAGTACTGCCGTTTCTGGAGGGAAGTATTGTAATAGCCTCCTAACCGATCTCACTACTTCTATCCTTGCTGTTGTCAGTGGGCTGGTTCGGGTGCTTGACTTTGCCACACCAAAGAATTTGAAAGCAAGTACAGAGTAAGATTAGGCAGAAAAGTTTATTGTAAAGTAAAAGCACAGCTGGGTGCGGTGGCTCATACCTGTAGTCCCAGCACTTTGGGAGGCTGAGATGGGTGGGTCACGAGGTCAGGAGTTCGAAACCAGCCTGACCAACATGATGAAATCCCCCTCTCTACTAAAAATACAAAAATTAGCTAGGCATGGTGGCACGTGCCTGTAATCCCAGCTACTCAGGAAGCTGAGGCAGGAGAATCGCTTGAACCTGGGAGGCAGAGGTTGCAGTGAGCTGATATTGTACTATTGCACTCCAACCTGGGCAACAGAGCGAGACTCCACCTCAAAAAAAAAAAAAAAAAAGCAAAAGTACACTCTGAGTGGCAGAGTGGGCTTCTCAGAGACAGAGGGATAACCTTTAGTATCTCTAGGGAATTCCCTTTATAGGTGAGGCAGGAGAATAGGGTCTGGAGGCAGGGAACTTAAGGCCAATTGGTGCTGACTTCCTAGAAATGACTCAAAAGGAAAACCCCACCTCTCCACTCCCAAGTAACAAGAGAATCAGAGGCTACTGGCAATGCACTGGATTGCAGACGAAAAAATGGAAAGTACCTCTGACTGGTCCCCTCCAGCAACCAATCAGACTGGTAGCAGGCCAAGTCCTCATGTGTAACTTTGTAACTTCACTTCAGCCTCTGATTGGTCGCCTCTTGTGACCAATCAGACTGGTTGTGAGCCACTCCTTCATTTACATAAGGTGTAACCAAGTAACCAATGGGAAACCTCTAGTTGGTATTTAAAATTCTGTATCAGGTGCTCTTTAGCTGCTTGCTAGACCCTGCTTCCACTCTGTGGAGTGTACTTTCATTTCAGTACATCTGTGCCTTCATTTGCTCCATTCTTTCATTGCTTTGTGTGTGCGTGTGTGTGTTTTGTCCAATTCTTTATTCAAAATGCCAAGAACCTGTATGACTTGTAGTCAAGACCCTTCACTGGCAACATAGCAGCTGTACATACATATTCATAAAATACTGGTAAGGTCAAGTATACAAAGGTGGACCTGTGGTTGGTGCATGTACTCAGCATCTACATGCTCTAACACAGGGGTCCCCAACCTCTGGGCCAGAGACCAGTACCAGTCCACGGCCTGTTAGGAACCAGGCTACACAGTAGGAGGTAAGCAGTGGATGAGCCAGTGAAGCTTCATCTGTATTTACAGCCTTCCTCATCAGCTGTGTTACCTCCTGAGCTCCGCCTCCTGTCAGATCAGCAGAGGCATTAGATTCTCATGGGAGCATGAACCCTATTGTGAACTATGCATGAGAGGGATCTAGGTTACACACCCCTTATGAGAATCTAAAGATTACCTGATGATCTGAGGTGGAGCTAAGGCAGAGCTTCTAGTGCTGGGAAGCAGTTGCAAATACAGATTAACATTAGCAGAGAGGTTTGACTGCACAGAGAACATAATAAATCAGTGGTTTGGAGATTCATATTAAAATCCTGTTAGTGACAAGTGACAAAAGCTGCTCCTGGTGGCAAGCTTTACAGAGGCAAGTGAGTTGATGTACTTCAATTGTACAGCTGCATCTAATGGCAGGCTTTAAAGACAAAATCCAACACTTATTTCGGTCCATGTATGGCCCACCCATTATTTTATTTACCACTTCCATCCACACTTCCTTCCCACACTGAGCACTTGTCTCAAACACAGTTTTGGTAAGCCTGCAAACTAACCCTAGCCAAAATGAGTAAAAAACAAATGTCACTGGAGAGCGTCTTTGAAAATGGGGAAAGACCCAATGATGAGACAATAGAAGACTCTAAGACTACCAATAAAAAGAAAGCTGCATTTAAAAGAAAATACCTGTTTAAATTGCAGGTTTATTGCAACAGGTGATTCACATTCTCCAAGCCTGCTTTAATTTGTGGCAAGCAGCTATCCAACAAAGCCATGAAAACCTTCAAAACTGCTTTGCCACGTGGAGATCAAGCACCCTGTATTCAAAGAGAAGCCTTTGGAGTTTTTCAAAAGAAAAATCATGAACACTAAGAACAGAAGCAATTATGGAAGGCCACCACTTCATCAAGTGTGTCTGCATTGACAGCATCATTTGTATTGGCTAACAGCATTGCTAAAGTTAAGAAGACCTTTACTATTGATGAAGAGTTGAACCTGCCTGCTGCTAAGGACATTTGTCATGAACTTCTAAGAGATGCTGCAGTTCAAAAGGTGGCATGGGTGCCTCTTTTGACTAGCACCATAGAGGAATTGATGAAATAGCAGGGGATATTGAGGCACAATTGTTAAAAAGGATTAATGAGTCACTGTGGTACACAATCCAGGTTGATGAGTTTACCAAGGTTGTCAGCAAGGCAATAACACTTGTTTTTTTTGTGATTTTTCAGGAGGATAAGCATGAGGATATGTTATATGCACTTTATTTTTTGAGATGGAATCTCACTCTGTAGCCCAGGCTAGAGTGCAGTGGCACGATCTCAGCTCACTAAAACTTCCGCCTCCTGGGTTCAAGCAATTCTCCTGCCTCAGCCTCGCAAGTAGCTAGGACTACAGGTGTGCATCACCATTCCCAGCTAATTTTTGCATTTTCAGTAGAGACAGGGTTTCACCAGGATTGCCAGGCTGGTCTCCAACTCCTGACCTTGTGATCTGCCTGCATCAGCCTCCCAAAGTGCTGGTATCACAGGCATGAGCCACTGCACCTGGCTATTATGTGCACTTTTGTTGCAACCAACACCACAGCTGCAGAATTAGTCAAGTCTTTGAAGGATTACATAGCAAAACTGAATTGGTTATTTTGTGTCAGTAAATGCACAGAGCAGCTCCCATAACTGGATGGCTTTCTGGTTTCACTTCTGGGGTCAAAGAGGTTGCTTCTGAATGTGAGTCTACATACTGAATCTTCCACAGAGAAATGCTAGTTAGCCAAAAAGTGTCACCTGAACTTAACATTTTGCAGGATGTGATTAAAATTATCAACCACATAGAAGTACATGCTCTTAACTCATGTCTGTTCATGTAGCTCTGTAAGGAGATGGACGCAGAGCACACATACCTTCTCTTATACACACAAGTGAGATGGCTTTCTAAAGGTGGATCACTGGCCAGAGTTTCTGAGTTACGATGAGAGCGGAGACCCCCTCCCCATCTCCCTCCTCACAGGCCTCCACCTCCTCCCTTCAGTGAGAAGGAGGGTAAAGAGAGATAAAATACCAAAGAACTGGAATCCGTGGTCAAGTGGCTTGCTGATGTCACTGACCAGGCCATAATAAGGCCCAAGGACTGGGAAAATAACTCCCTTTTCAGTTCCCAGCATTCAAGCTAACTATAGGCCTTGAAATTGTTGCAAAGATGTTATCACAACCGGCCAGAGCCTGGAACTGGGTCATGTCCTCCATATTTGCACAATCCAGACCTCTCCTTAAAGTTGCATCTGCCACCAAGTAATTTACTGCCTTTGTTCAGCTCCTGTAACGCTTCCCCTTCTTTCCTTCATAAGTGTGCCAAATATAAATTAGCTAATCAGTGAAAGCAAAAGACTGTGAGGTCAGCTGCCCAGCCAATGGGCAATAACACGGTTTCACCTCTGCTCCTCCTTTAAAAATTTTTGCAATCTACTCAACTGACAAAGGGCTAATATCCAGAATCTACAAAGAACTTAAGCAAATTTACAAGAAAAAAGCAAACAACCCCATCAAAAAGTGGGTGAAGAATATGAACAGACACTTTTCAAAAGAAGACATTTATGCAGCCAACAAACATATGAAAAAAAGTTCATCACTGGTCATTAGAGAAATGAAAATCAAAACTACCTTGAGATACCATCTCACGCCAGTTAGAATGGCAATCATGAAAAAATTAGAAGACAACAGATGCTGAAGAGGACATGGAGAAATAGGAACACTTTTACACTGCTGGTGGGAGTGTAAATTAGTTCTATCATTGTGGAAGACAGTGTGGTGATTCCCCAAGGATCTAGAAATAGAAATACCATTTGACCCAGCAATCCCATTACTGGGTATATACCCAAAGGATTATAAATCAATTCTATTATAAAGAGACATGCACACGTACGTTTATTGTGGCACTGTTCACAATAGCAAAGACCTGGAACCAACCCAAATGCCCATCAATGATAGACTGGATAAAGAAAATGTGGCACATATACACCATGGAATACTGTGCAGCCATAAAAAAAGGATGAGTTCATGTCCTTTGCAGGGACATGGATGAAGATGGAAACCATCATTCTCAGCAAACTGACACAAGAACAGAAAACCAAACACCACATGTTCTCACTCATAAGTGGGAGTTGAACAATGAGAACACATGGACACAGAGAGGGGAACATCATACATGGGGGCCTGTCACGGGGTGGGGGGCTAGGGAGGAATAGGAGGGGATGGAGGGATTGGGGAGGGATAGCATTAGGAGAAATACCTAATGTAGATGACAGGGTGATGGGTGCAGCAAACCACCATGGCACATGTATACCTATGCAAACCTGCACATTCTGCACATGTATCCCAGAATGTAAAGTATAATAAATAAATTAAATATATATATATATATATATATACATACACATATATATACTGTAGAAAAACTTTCTAAAACAAAAAAAGTGTCCTTTTTAAAAAGGTGAACAATTTTTGTCTAATTCAAAGTTTATTTTTAAATATCTTTGTTATGCATAAAAGAAGGTAAAAGGAACCAGAAAATAACAGAGATGTAAAGAAAGTTATAAAAATAAAGAGGTTTCTTTTCTTGTAAGAAGGCTTAAAGAAAAATAATTTTATATGAGAAAGAATCTAGTATGGTAAATTTAGTCCTTGAATAAAATGACTGGTTTAAGAAAGAGAGATGTTCAGGACAAACAAGAAAGTTCAAGCAGGTTATGAATGGTCTGTGTCAGTCACAATAGGAAGATTAAAATAAAAAGTTGTCTACAATTAAATTTAATGATGAAGTTGTCTATAATTAAAGGGAAATTATAATGGTCTTTCTAGAGATTGGACTTGATGTAAAAAAAACATACACAAAATAATTGGTTAGAACAATGAAATTCTCTTAAGGGATTGTTTTACTTCTTCTTCTTTTTTTTTTTTCTTTTGTCTTTTTTGAGATGGAGTCCCACTCTGTTGCCCAGCCTGGAGTGCAGTGGTGCAACCTCAGCTCTCTGTAACCTCCATCCCCCTGGGTTCCAGTGATTCTCCTGCCTCAGCCTGCTGAGTAGCTGGGATTACAGGTGCCTGCCACCGCCTCCATCTTTTAGTAGAGATGGGGTTTCACCATCTTGGCCAGGCTGGCCTTGAACTCCTGACTCGTGATCCACCCACCTTGGCCTTGGGATTACAGGCATGACCTACCATGCCTGGCCATACTTTTGCTTTTTTGCCTCAAGTTCTGTTTGTTGTGAGATAAAATTTGGGTGGGGACACAGCCAAACCATATCACAAGGATTTCAAAAAAAGGCAAAAAAACCTTCATTCTTTGGGAGAGAAGACTTGGATTCGACTGGAAGAATATTGTTCAAATGGCAATATTACCCAAAGTAACCTACAGATTCAATGCAATTCTTATTAAAATACCAATGACATTCTTCTAAAAAAATTCTAAAATTCTTTATGGAACTAGAAAAGACCCTGAATGGCCAAAGCAATTCTGAGGGAAAAAAAATAAAGCTGGAGGCGCCAACCTACCAGAACTCAAAATATACTACAAACTGTAGTAACAAAAACAGCATGGCATTGACATAAAAACAGACACATAGATGAGTGAAACAGAATAGAGAATCCAGAAATTAATCCACATATCCACAGCCAACTGATTTTTGACAAAACTGATGAGAATACTCATTGGGAAAAGAATAGTCTCCTCAACAAATGGTACTGGGGAACCCAGATATCCATATGCAGAAAAATGAAACTAGACCCCCACCTCTCACCTTAAAAATCAATTCAAAATGAGGAAGAAGCCCTAGTCAAAGCAATAATGGTTGATAACTTTCCGAAATTGGTGTAAGACATCAAGTCTCAAAGCTGGTAATCTAAATGATTCCTAAGTATGATAAATAAAAAGAAATCCACAACTAAATATATCCCAGTTTAAAAAAAGATGAAGAGAATCAAAGTCAAGCTAAAAAATCAACAAAGCAGCCAGAAAGAAAAGATACATCATCTAAGGAGGAACACCATCATACTGGTTGCACATTTTTTTCATGAGCAACAGTGAAATCTAGACACCAAGGAAGTGCTATATTTAGTATTGTCTGGGAGAAAACAATTGTCAAATTACAATTCCATTACCAACAGTATTGCTCAATTAGTGGGTTAAATAACAACAATTTCAAATAATCCCCACTTCAAACCTGGTTCAATTTAACTATGAAAATACTCTTTCTAAATGAACTTCCAAAGAATATAGTTCAGGCCAGGCACAATGGCTCATGCCTGTAGTCCCAGCACTATGGGGAGAGGAGGTAGGAAGACTGCTTGAGTCCAAGAGTTCGAGACCAACCTGGGCAACATAGTGAGAACTTGTCTCTATAAAAATGCCTAAAAAATTAGCCAGGCATGGTGGCATATGCCTGTAGTCCCAGCTACTCTGGAGGCTGAGGTGGGGAGGATCACTTGAGCCTGGGAGGATAAGGCTGCAGTGAGCCATGAGCATGCTGCTACTGCACTCCAGTCTGGGCAACAGAGCAAGACCCTGTCTCACAAAACCAAAAAACAAAGAATACAGTTTAGGCAGGAAAAAAAAATATCTCATTGGAAGGTCTGGGGTACCAAAAAAAGATGGTGAGCAAAAATATTATAGGAAAATATTTTTTAAATGACGATATAAAATAATACTTAAAATGATGAATTTGATACTACATAATCTCACTCATATATGGAATTTTAAAAAGTTCATCTCCTAGAGTAGAATAGTGGGCAAGGTGTGGTGGCTCATGCCTGTAATTCCAACACTTTGGGAGACTAAGGTGGATGGATCACCTGAGGTTGGGAGTTGGAGACCAGCTGGGCTAACATGGTGAAATCTCGTCTCTGCATAAAATACAAAATTAGCGGGGTGTGGTGGTGGGCCCCTGTAATACCAGCTACTTGGGAGGTTGAGGTAGGAGAATCACTTGAATCTGGTAGGTGGAGGTTGCAGTGAGCCGGGATGGCACCACTGCATTCTTGCCTGGGCAACAGTGTGAGATTCCATCTCCAAAAAAAAAAAAAAAAAACCAGAATAGTGGTTAGTGGTCACCAGAAGCTACGGACGGTAGGGAAGATGGGAAAATGGGAAGAGGTTGATTAATTCAAAAAGTTACAATTAGAAGTTCTAATTATTACACAGTATGGTGATTACAGCTAACAATAATACACTGTATATTTCAAAATAACCCAGAAAGAGGATTTTGAATGTTCTCACCACAAATAATTGATAAGTATATGAGATAAGTATACTAATTATCTTTTGATCATTATACAATGTATACATGTATCAAAACATCACACTGTCAAAATTTAAAAATGAATTAGAACACAACCAAACAATCCAACTATTCCAGGACATAAGAAGCTTGCTTCTTTAGACTCTGCCTTTCTCACCTCCACACTGCATTTTGAACTGCTGTCTACTTTTTTGCTAATTTTTCCTGTGCTCTGACCACAGCCTTTTCTCCACTGACAGCCTCCATGTGCATGGTAAAGACCTTCTCCTGTCTCTTGTACATATAACCTCACATGTTACTACTATGACCCTGGATTAAAATAATAGAATGGGCCTGGATGATAGATTAACTTTAGAGAAGGAACTGAAAAATACGTGCCACTCCATATGGTGAGCCATCCCGTGCCTTAATTTTAGAGAAAATATAAAATGTTGATTACATTCTTCTTGCAAAGTATGAAAGACAAAAAACCATTTTGTTCTTCGAAGTCAATTACTAACTTGCATTTTTCTGGGTTCTCTGAGAAGCAGATGCCAAGAAAGGATTAAACAATCAAAGATTTTATTAGGAGAAACACCTGAGAGAGAAAATGGAGGTAGCTAGGTAAGTTCTTGAGCCAAAGTCAGATGTCAGAGTCTGACGACTCTCAGGAACAGACCTATGCCTGCATGACTTAGTCACTGACTTGGAGCAGCCCATGGGAAGACCGTTCTCACATAAAACGCAGAAATGGATCAGACCACAGCCAGCCAACCCCTCTATCAATTAAATTCCCTGTAGTTGGACAGCCAGGTGTAGTCTCCTGGTCACCACCCAAGCAAATATCTGGGCTTTCAAGGAGAGTTATATACATATGTAGAAGAAGAAATTTCAGCCTGGTGGTAATGTCATTATTGATCAGTTCATTGACAAGACCATCATCAGTTCTTAGATCTTCTATGACAGGAGTCATTCCTGTGCCATATTCCAATGACTAAACCATGCTGTCCCCAAACTAAAGGGTTCTCTGCAACTGCCAAGAAGCTAGGACTCTGATGTCACTCAAAGGGGACAATGGACACAGATGCAGGGCTGTTTTAGCTTCTGAGCAGAAATATTCTTGTTCTATATTGAAGGGTAGATATATGACTACAATTCCAGAGGTGGAATTCTAGAGGTGATAAGGAAGCTGGAATTTACTATACCAGCATTGCCATGGGTAGACAGAGTGATTGCTATAAGGAGCACAGGTATGGAGTTAATAGAGTTTTGAAGACCTTGATAGAAAATGGAGGTAGCTAGGTAAGATCTTAAGTTTACTATTCACTATCATATCACATATAGGGTTCTTGGAATAGTCAAAACCTTTTTATTATGTGAAGAATAAGAGCTAATTTTGTTAGATTACAGAAACATTAAAATAACATGGCTGCATAAGAGAAAAGACCATAATTTCAGTCACATTGGGATACTTAACTTGAAATAATGTGATAAATACATGCAGTTTCATGCCTTGCTCATTTAGGAAGAACTAATGATATGACAAGAAATTGCATATATTGGAAGCTCCTTCCACAAGACCTGCACTGCTTAAAATACACAGAAGCAAAGCAAATCAGCTGTAAACATACGGAAAATGATCATACTTCATGAATTATTAGAGAAAAAGTACAAAATTAAGGAGATAATATTTTACATCTATTAAAATTTGCAATAATAAAAGTTTGAGAGGTAACATCCACTACTCTCTTTGGGCAAAGGATATTTAAAAAAATGGACATTTCTGAGACATTCATTGGTATGACTATAAATATTATTTCTGTAAAGCAATTTAGTAAAATGTATAAAAAATTTGAAAATAGCTGTATTCTGAATTGGTAACTGTTTCCATAATTTATCTTAAACAAAAGATAAATTTTATGAATAAAAATGATATTCATAAACATTTACAATAGCAAAAATTTAAAACAATTTGAATAGCAAATATTTGGAGGTAAAGTATGGTATAGCTATAATTAGACTTTGATGTAAACAATGGAACTGAAGATCATGCTTTCAAAGAATACTTACTGTCCTGAAGAAACAGTTACTCCAAAATGTGAAAAATCAGAATATAAATTTTACAGTATTAATTTTGTTTTTAAAATTCTATATATCCACATAAAATGACTAGAAATGAAATACAAATCTTTTATTATTTGAGGGGATGGGATAACAGGCACTTTCTATTTTAGCATTCTTCTGCATCTTTACATTTTCCATAATGGATATAATCAAATAGTAAAGTCAATCATTTTAAAAAATGAAAACAAATTGAGAAAGTTCCAGTTCTTGGAAACACACTGATTTTAGGCTGCAGTATTATGAAAGGTCATTTTTTTAAAAAAAGTGAACTCTATGCACCATAGAAAGAGGATTATTAATGTCTATATCCCACAATCATATTTGTATCATTTATGATAGTCTATAAACTAATTTTAAGATTATATACACACACTATGTAACATGTTGTATATTTTTCAGATTAATATTTTATTTCCACTCCTTTCATGCCATATCATTCTTCAAGTACCAAAGTCCATAGCTAGTCTTTTTCTCTCTGCTCTAGTGGGAATAAGAAAATATGTCTATGCTCTATTTATCTAGAATGAGCAGTCTCATCTCTCAAATACTGCTTCGTATATTTTAATGCTATGTTATTAGGTATTTATAGACTTAGAACTGATGTATATTCCTGATCAATCTAATCTTTTAGCAGGGTCCCCCTTTATAATCTAGTAGTCACTTTTGCCTTACATATTTTATTATAATATAGATATACTTTCTTACAGCTAATATTTGCCATGATATCCTCTGTCAACCTTTTAATGTCTTTTGAATATGACTTTTGGAAACAGCATAGAGCTAGATTTTTAAAAATTTGAACTGACAATTTTTGCTTTTTAATCTTTGTCATTATATACATATTTGCATTTATTTCTCTTTTTAAATGTTTTGTTTTTATCTTTTCCTCCTTTCTTGCCTGAGATTGAATTAATTTTTTGTCTGCTTCAAAGGTATACACTCTATTGTCGGTTTTGTGGTTACACTTTTTTGACATGCATTCTTAACAAAGTCATAAGTTAATCATTTATTTTTACCTTGAACTTTAAGAATACAAGGACCTTAGAAAATTTTAATTCTGATTCTCTTCTTCTAATTTATATCTATTGTTCCTTATTTTAATTCTAGCTGATTTCCCAAAAGATTGGCCATTAATGTTTTTATAAGTCTGAATTTTTTTACAATTAGCAAATTATGTGGAAAGTAATTTCATAGATTTAAACACGTTGACTTTTCAGACTCTTTTTTTGAGATGGAGTTTCACTCTTGTCACTCAGTCTGGTGTGGAATGGCGTGATCTCGGCTCACTGAAACCTCCGCCTCTCAAGTTCAAGTGATTCTCGTGCCTTAGTTTCCCTAGTAGCTGGGATTACAGATGACCACCACTATGCCCAGCTAATTTGTGTATTTTTTAGTAGAGATGGGGTTTCACCATATTAGCCTAGCTGGTCTCGAGCTCCTGACCTCAGGCAATCCGCCTGCCTTAGCCTCCCAAAGTGCTGAGATTACAGGTGTGAGCCATTGCACCTGGCCTTCAGATTCTTCTAAATAGGCACAGGGTATATCACTTTTAAAGACCCTGTAGTAGACCACAGTGAAAAGAAAAATTATAGTTCTCCCTGTAGTAGATTTCCAAGAACAAAAACAAAAAGCATTCTCATGAAAGTAACAATAATGTATATACAAATGAAAAACAAGCTTCTATTTATTTCATTTAAAAAACCTCATGAACTCATGTAAAATAATTCATTGGCTCATAAAAGGAGTGAATATAAAATATTAATCATAAAATAAACCATCCTACCTAGTATGTGTACGTAGGTTTTTGGAGTCTTGCTCTGTTGCCTAGGTTGGAGTGCAGGGACGTGACCTCGGCTCACTGCAACCTCTGCCTCCTGGGTCCCAGTGATTCTCCTGCCTCAGCCTCCTGAGTAGCTGGGATTACAGGTGCCCACCACGATGCTCAGCTAATTTTTGTGTATTTAGTAGATGGAGTTTTGCCATGTTGGTCTAGGCTGGTCTTGAACTCCTGACCTCAAGCAATCCACCCACCTTGGCCTCCCAAAGTGCTGAGATTACAGATGTGAGCCACCGCACCTGGCCTGTATATACTTTTAAATGTTTAAATTTACAGACTAACAATATTAAACACCCATTATAAGAAGTTGCTGCAAACAAATATTCTGGGTATAGATACTGATAGTTATTTTTTTTATGGTACAAAGATAGAGTTCACTTTTAAGAAAGAAACAGAACTTTCCTCAGTACTACCACCTCAAATCTTGCCTCACCGCAATCACTAATAGCGATCTGATGTAGGAATCATACTGTTAAACACAACTATTTATTAAAGTGTGTTTTTAGATTTCACTATAATGATTCAAGTTCTTATCAGTGTAATGATTTAAGCAAAAGGAAAACAAAGTATGTAACTTTATTAAGACTTTGCTCTATCAAGTTAATATATACAAAGGTGTTATTTAAAATTTGTGCCTTATGACAATTTCCCAATGTATTATGGTATGTTAGTAGTATACTAAAGTATGCCTAAGAGGAAATTTTTTAACTAATACATGCTCAATTTCAACTATGAATTAACACATTTGTATTTTATTTTAATGACTAAAGGCATAAAACACAACTAGTAAAATTAACAAAAATATAAAAAGTTGGAAAAGTATGAGAACAGTCATATAATTTTACTTATAAAATTGAAAAGAAAAATACTTAGGATTATAGAATGATCGTGAATTTTTTGGGTTTTCCTTGATAGAAATATTAAAAGAACAGATATGAGTTAAGATTTTTATAGTCTTTTAAACTGCAAACCTAACTTTGATAAAAACAGATTAATGGTTAAATTCTAAAATAAAAAAGCTAAAGCTGCTTTTAATGGTATCATTAAAAACAGTAACAACTGATTATAAGACCTTGTTCAAAAACATACATCAGCTGTCTAACAAATTTTGAGACAATCTATTATTCCAGTTTGGAGAATACCAAATGGATTTTTCTAAATGTCACAAAAAAAAGCTAAGCAGAGTTTCTCCAAGGACTCTCCGATTTTAGAATGTTAACCTTGGAGATAGATGAAGCTGTTTGTGGGAAAGGAGAGCAGAAATATGCCACATTAAGCAGTTAAAGAGAATGGTGAGTATGATGTCTGATTAATGTTAAGAATGTAAATACAGAAAAGATACATTCTATAAAGAAATTATAACCAAAACAATTATGTACATTAGCAATTTAAAATATTTTTCTTTGAAAATAAACTATTTGATTATCTTGCCCTTTATCAAAATAATAACTCATTTCTCATAAAAGAGTACTAGTGTAGTTTTGCTTTATTATTTTTAAAGCTTTAAGCTAGCTGGCTATACAACACATTATAAAGTTTGAGATAAATTATTTAAACCTTTATCAATATCACCCTAGTACAGTGTTAGTAAAGCTTAGACTTTTTTTAACATTCTAATTTCTTATATTAA